>JAFVLL020004348.1:0-39342 GCA_021397915.2 Tor tambroides | reverse complement strand
TTAAATACAGTAAGTATCGGCTGTATACAAAGTGACCAACATTTGGTTTTCAAGCACTGAAAATGGGTAATATTCAACAATTTGAAAATGAAGCCTCACTGATATACCCATATCTCTGGGACTGAATGATATAGGGGCTTGAAAATGAAGATTCCAAAAGAAAAGTTTATTAAGAACTAGAATCTAAAAATCATATGGCAATATGTTTAATACTTCTTGAGTTATAGGCATGCAAACTTTGGAAAAATATTATTTATGGCACTCAAACAGGTATGTTCAATGCAGTTGTTTTGACAGAAGGAAATGAGATACATCTCTAGTTTCAACATTATTTGTTCTTCAGACGTTCCTCTTTAAATTAACAATTTACCCCTGGACCCATATTGAGATCCCAATATCTCTGGAACCAAATCATACAGGGCCTTAATGAAGATGCCAAAAGAAAAGTTTGTTAAGACCCAATATCTAAAAGGGCACTGGGATATCTTTAATACTTCAAGTTATAGGCATGCAAAGTTTGGAGGAAAAAAAAAGTGATGAAAAGTGCTGTTTATTACAGCTGTATCATGTTACACAAAATATTCCTTTAACCTTAAAGAGTTCATCCATATCTGGTCTGGGAACAGGCTGCATAGTGTTACAGAGGAGGCTCCCGTACCACCTCCTCCGCACCACCAGAGGGATCCGTCTCCTGAATATTAGTCATTTCCAGTTGAACTCAATCTCCCATCATGCCTCTTACCTGGGACTGACTGCACGTCACACCTGCACCTCATTTACACACACACATAAAAACCACTCACACACACCACTTCTTGATTTGCCCCGGCTGTCAATTCTGAGCGTTATTACCCGTGTTTGCTTTTGTACCTTTGATCTTGGACTGTTTCTCCCGTTTCTGACCCGGATAGTTTATTGGACTCTGATTCTAGCCGCCTGCCCCGATTTACTGCCTGACTCTCGACTCTGTCTCTGCCTTGCCTCCATTGCTCTGTTTGCTGGTGTTCGACTCTGCCTGTTTGACCATTCTAATAAAAGCTGCAAATGGATCCAACTCAGTCTGATGCTTCGCAACACATAGCTGATGTTTGGGCCTTTCTAGCAGATGCGCCTTCCTACAGAGAAATAGAGAGAGCAGTTTTCATTAGTCATCCAAAGATAAACTTTTTATGTCTTCTTTCTTGTCACAGTGGCAAGAATATACTTTGGGCTTTTCCCTCCGTTTACAATGGTATTACTGGGCCAAGCTTATCTGTTTCTTCCTGGTTATTTTACTCCCTTGATTTATAATCCTTTTAAGAGCATTCTTGTTCCTACTGGGTATGATGACACTTTGTCTAAAGGTAAATCACAATTTGTTTGGCATGTGGGTCTACCCTATTCAACAGTTGATAAATCTTTCTCTGATATACTGACATACTGATAAAAAAACATAAAACACACACTGGAATGCCACTTTATACTAAATTGGGAAATCTTTTATTTCTTTCATCTGTTCATTTACAAGAACCATCCAAACGAGGTGACTTACCAGAATGAATTGGACTTTCCCAAGCTAAGCACGGTTTAGAACAAATCGACTCACTAGAATGATTCATATGAGAGAAAGAGCACATCTAAGATGAACTGATTCAATAGAATCAATTGGACTTGACTGTGCTATACAGTATATAGGAAGAGTGGTTGTTTCCATTCACTCACTAATACTAATGTGACGTTAAACTGCTAATCGTTGGGAAAAGGAGCTTGTTAGTGAACAAACATACACTCTCAAAGCTCGTAAAAGAGTTTGTGTCGCCGTCATAGTCGGGTGTGTGTTGGATATTAAAGGCACACTGAAACTTACGTCTCAGTTAAATTTCTTTGTCACTGTTTATTATTCTGTTGGAACTGTTTACCTACAAATCAAAAGACTATATTGTTGCTACCATGGAAGAAATATAACACTTCAAAAATGAGGCAAAGTCACACAGTCCAGACAAACCTGCACGGATCAGTGACAGTACCACCTGCACATTACATGACATACCTTAAGAAGTTACATATTAACAACATATGTTTATTTTGCAGTTTTATTTCCAGAGCATTAGTATATTTTGGCAGCTTCAATTCCAACCCTATACATTGTGAGTAATCACTTGGATATGCAACTAAACTCCCCATTAGTTACTAGTCTCTGGCTAGTATACAGTTAGATTTCACTCACCAGTGATCGAGCTCAAGGCTGAGAATAAAGTTAAGAACAGACATATTTTGTGCCCCATGTCTGCTTAGGGCATAGAACACAAAGCGTTTGACGTGGAAACGCTACATTTTAAAAATCAAGGAATACAGCGAATTGGAAATGCATATTTGCATTTTCTCTCTCCATCTTTATAGCGCACTATTTCCACTGACATCTCTTTTGCTCTCACTCACGCAGAGAGAGAGAGAAGGTGAGATTTATATTTAATCATTTATCAGACACTTTTATCCAAAGCAACTTACAAATGAGGACAATAAAAGCAACCCAGCAATGTAGTACGCGTAGCAAGGTTTTTTTTTTTTAAATAATAAATAATTTCGTCTCTTTTCGGCTCATTAAAGACTACTCTTGCTGACACATTCTGGATTAGTTGCAGAGATGTAAGCTACATGTAAATGGTATTCTTTGTTGTTCCTCTGTCAGGATGGAGTTCATTTGCTCAAATGTGCATGTCAAAAATCTGGCGAGTAAGCTTTTTACTAATTATTATTATTATTATTATTATTATTATTATTATTATTAGGAAATACGGAACACCATATTTTTCTATGGTGATTCAGTTCTATTGCCAGTGTGTATGAAGGGAGCTGGATGGACCAGTGCCACCCACTGGTCCTCTATCTAGGTAGATAGAGGGATCTCTCCTTATTTGATTGCGCTGTTTGCGTTAATTTGTTTTCTGGTGAATTTTCATGGCCGATATTGATTCGTTTATTAGTTCACCTTCCCATGAATTTTTAGAAGGGTGTTCTAAAGAACAATTGTTAACGATCGCTGAATATTATAAAATAGTGATTAAGGATAAAAGATTCGGCAGAGAAAGCGTTAAATTAATTTTGAAAACTGAGCTGATTGGGAAAGGCTTTTTAAAGTCCGATATGGATGAATCTGTAGCAGGTGTATCTAATTTGCAAACGACTTTGTCTTTTGAACAGCAAAAAGAGCTACTACTTTTGCAGATGGAGCATGAGAAATTAAAACAACATTCCGAAGGGAGTAAGCTGGAGTTGGAAATAGCAAGACTTGAAGTAGAAGCCCTCAAATTGAAGCTTGCGAAGGAGGGTAGGCTGTCTAATTCTGGTGAGGAACAAGGTATGTCTTTTTCGCTTACTTCAAATTTAAAACTTGTTCAAAGCTCAATGAAGAAGACCCTGATATTTTCTTTACCATGTTTGAACGCATGGCAGAAATGAGGGACTGGTCAAACGATAATTGTGTTGCTTTGCTACAATGCGTGTTAACTGGAAAAGCACAAGTAGTTTTCTCTTCAATGTTGGTTGATGACTGTAGGGATTTTGACAAAGTCAAATTTGTAATTTTAAAGGCATATGAATGCGTACCGGAAGCATACAGACAGCGTTTTTGCTTGCAGAAAAAAAGAGGAAGTCCACCTTTGTTGATGCTCATGTTCGTGATGTTCAGTCTGCTTTCTTTGTAAAATCTCCATCTAAAAATGGCCGTGTGTTCACGGGGAAATTTGACCCGAGTAAGGTATGCAATTACTGCCGGGAGAAAGGACATTGGAAACTGGATTGTCCAGTCCTTAAGAATAAATCTAAATTAACTGTACCATGTTCACCTGTTATGTCTGCTGCTTCAGTGGCACCAGCTCTGTCTGAAGAGATTGGAATGTTTGAAAATCAGAAACCCGATGTTGAACCCCTTCATTACAGAAGGTTGTGTATCTTTAGTAGGAGAGGAGAAGGAAATCCCTGTTAAAATATTAAGGGATACTGGATCGATGGATTTGTTCATATTGGAGTCTGTTCTGCCATTTTCCTCGCAATCATATACTGGAGAGAGCGTGTTAATTAGGGGAATAGGACTGAATGTTCTGTCTGTGCCTCTTCATAAGGTAAGACTTCAGTCTGAGTTGATTCAAGGTGAAGTTGTAATGGGAATACCACCAGCCTTGCCAATTGAAGGAGTTCATATTATTCTAGGAAACGGACTTGTAGGTGAGCGTGTATGGGCTGACAGTTCAGTGTTCCCTATAGTTACTGCTAATAATAAAAACGAAACGGAACCCAGTCACGATGCCACCTGTGTAGTGACTCGTGCAATGAAGCAGCGAGAGGATGAACTGATTAATCAAGAGGAAATTCAGTTTAATAAAGCTTGCACCGATTTGTTTGTTCCTGATTTGTCTGCGTTGTCTTTTCCTGTGTCAGCACAGGAAACTTGGAAAAGAACAGCGAGCCGATTTCTCTTTGGATGTGCTTTTCCAGTGTGCTGTCACTCCAGCAGAGATGGGTAACCTTGCTTGTGGGTATGTTGTTAGCGATGGAGTGTTGCTGAGGAAATGGATTCCTCACAAGGGTGACTTTGTTGGGGATCCTGTTTTCCAGGTGGTGGTTCATGTTAAGTTTTGTCGCACAATGATTGAAATTACACATGATCAATCAGGTCATCAGGGCATGCGTAAAACTTATGATCGCTTGCTGCGATATTACTTTTGGCCGCGTCTAAAACGAGATCTCTATTTATATTAAGAAATGTAAGACCTGCCAGCTAACCAGTAAGCCAAATCAAGTGTTGAAACCTGCACCTTTGAAATCAATTCAAGCTGCTGGTGAGCCTTTTGAACATCTCCTTGTTGATTGTGTCGGACCACTTCCTCGTTCCAAATCAGGAAGTAATTATTTGTTTACTGTGATGTGCTTGAACACTCGTTTTCCGGCAGCATATCCATTACATACTATTACGTCGCGTTCTATTGTGAGAGCATTAGCTCAATTTATATCTGTCTTTGGAATTCCAAAAATCATCCAATGTGACCAAGGTTCGAATCTGACTTCTCATCTTTTTCAGCAAGTTCTGAAACAACTGTACATTAAGCATAATCAATCTACTGCGTACCACGCACAAAGTCAGGGTGCGTTGGAGAGATTTCATCAGTCCTTAAAATCGCTTCTTCGAGCATATTGGGTGCAATTAGATCAAGTTTGGGAAGAGGGTTTACCTTGGATGATGTTAGCCGCTCGCGAAGTAGTACAGGAAAGTATGGGTTTTAGCCCTAATGATTTAGTCTTTGGCCATAAAGTTCGTGGTCTCTTGTCTGTTTTTCAAGAGGCTGGTAAAGTTGCGGAGCCTCCAAAATATTTGACAGCATATGTTTTGGGGTTCAAGAATCAACTTATTCAGGCAAGAGAACTTGCCAAAGTAAACCTTGAAAAACATCAACAAAATATGAAGCGACTGTATGACCGGACAGTCGAACGTCGAGAGTTTGAACCGGGAGATCAAGTTTTAGTACTCCGGCCAATAGTATCTTCTCCTTTCGAAGTCAAATTCGATGGCCCGTTTGTTGTGCAACGTAAGTTAAGTGATGAGAATTATGAGGTTATAACTTCATCACGGAAAAAGTCAGTTAAATGGTACCATGTAAATTTGTTAAAACCATACTATAAAAATGAGACTAAAGCTGTACCGAATAAGATATCTGCGCATTCTGTACTTTCTTCTGTATCTGTTGGTGGGGGGAAGGTGAGTTTAGTGGGGGAGGAAGAGGAGACCTTTCTCCTGACGATTGTGTGTTCCGTGGTCGCTTTAAAAATTCTGAATCTTTGCAGAACTTAGAATCTACTCTCCTTTATTTATCTCATGAAAAATGTCAGGAGTTATGCCTTCGCGTACTGACTGGGTGCAGCATGATATCGATGTGGGGGACGCAAAGCCTATCAAACAGCGTTTTTACCGTGTTGCACCAGAGAAACGGGGAATAATGGAGAAAGAAATAAAGTATATGCTAGACCACAATATTGCTGTACATTCATCTTCTGACTGGGCTTCCCCGTGTTTATTAGTGGGAAAGTCAGATGGTACAGTTAGATTTTGTATAGATTTCATTTCCGCAAAGTCAATAGCTTAACTAGGCAAGACTGCCCCCCCGCCAATAAAACAATAAAGCCTTTTCTTATTGAGCCTTATGTTTGCGTGCGTCCCTCCTTTTGTTGCTTCCCTTTGAGCCAGGGGTTGTAACACCCCTGTTTATCATTACCAGGAATCGTTAATGATCATAGCTGGAAGTGTGACAGCAGCATGATATTCAGTGGGTGTCTTTAACTGTCAGAAGGGTGTGTGTGTTTGAGGATGTCGGCAGAGCCGTGCGCTCATACATTTATACCTCCCTTCCCCCAGCTCCTTTTTTTCCTAATGATCAGAACAGCAGAGCAGCACAGCACAAAAGGAGGAGGCTGCACAGCATAACTGTACGTGCAAGAAGATTGAAAGTCTTCCAGGAATAGGAGCAGACCACATTGTCTAGCTCTGCATCGCATCACGTCTCAGTCAGCGTTTGATTAAAGAGAGGCTGGTAACGGTCTCAGGCATTCAAATTGTGAATGGGGAAATGCCTAAAGGCATGGCCAAACTGGGAGAGAACATCATCTGTGAAATCTACAGGAAATGCAAATTCGGCAAATCAAAGAGATGAGAAGCAAAGGAGTGGCAAATTATAGGAAGAGGAACAGACTAGAAGAGCTATAAAAAGGTACAATGGCAAAGCACACAGCATTTATCTGCAACAGGACTGACGAACAGCAAGCATCTCATTCAGCCCAAGCGAAAGGTACGTCAAACCAGACATCTGCACATTTCTATACGAAGCTGTGCTGACGCGATTCATTCTTCCCAGCAATCCTGGTTTCAGAGCAGCTAGCCAAACTAACGTCCATCTGCGTGGGCTTTTTTGTTTTTTTGATTATCAGGATGCAAACAAGAAAAATTTACACAAAAAAGCATTTCAGTCTCTGAGGGTGTACTTACAATTAGCTAGTGACAAAACAAAGACTGTGGTGTACACTAGATCTAGATGTAGCAGAGAAGGGAAGAGAAATAACGCAGTCACTTTTGGCTGTGTTTACATTTGGTATTAGAGGAGGACTTTGACTTTAAGGACAAACACATTTCAGAAAAACACCAGAGATGTTTCTTAAAATATCTTTCATGGGACACAAAAAGAAAATCAAACAGGTTTAGACTATCATGGAGGTGAATAAATGACAGAATTTTAATAAAAAATCCATTTAATATCTGTCTCAGATCATCTATTCACAAATGGTCAGCTGAGACATGTTACTACTAGCTGTAAACAGCAAAAGTGTCGTTACATAAAATGACAAATAAATAAAAAGTGCAATATTATAGTAGTAACACTTTAGTTTAGAGACCAATTCTAACGATTAACTAGTTGCTTATTAGCATGCATATTAATAATTATTGGCTGCTTATTAGTACTTATAAAGCACATATTAATGCCTTATTCTGCATGACCATATTTTAAATCCCTTAATCATACTCCATTCCTAAACTTAACAACTACCTTATTAACTAATAAGCAGCAAGTCAGCAAAAGTCATAGTTAATAGTTAGTTAATAATGAGAATTGGGCCCCAAACGAAAGTGACCATTATAGTTGTTATAATAATAATAATAATAATAATAATAATAATAATAATAACAACTACTACTACTACTAGTAGTAATGGTGGTAATAATAGAAATAGAAATAATAGTAATAATAATAATAATAACAACAACAATAATAATACCTAAAACAGAAAAGGTGATTTCTCTGAATTTCTTATAAAAAAAAAAAGATTTTAATATGTGAATGAAGACTTGGCCTTTCAACAGGGTCCCTACACATTTTCCATTTCAAAATTCCAGACTCAAATTTCCAAACCTCTCAGTAGATTTTCAGACCACATTTAACATAAATGGTTCATACAGCATTATTTTCAGCTTTAGATTTGATATATAGTACAGTCATCTGTAAATATTTTTATTTTCTCAAGGTTTTTTTCATTGATTTTCCTGAAATGACAACATACAGAGCCTCTAAAATAAAAAATGTAAATAATAATAAAAAAATACAGACTTTCGCAATGCACACAAGAAAACTATTCACATCCGCATGTGAATTTTTTGCATTCTTACACATTACAATTTCTAGTTTTATATAACCTATTTCATTTGTGCATCACTGCCATTTTACTATAATTATTTGAATAAAACGAGAGCATGGATCGAATGGTGCATGGTGTAGCAAAATCAGCTCAAAAGAGAAATGTATATAAACAATTACAATTAATTATGATTAATTACAATTATTTATATCAGCTGCCAGTAGTAACTGTAGTAGAATTAAATTTCCATCAACTAATCTGTTCGTCCAGCGAACATTCAGTGTAAGTTCATATCAACTCTAGGAAAGGATATTTTCGTGGCCATAGAAAACACCTTCCTACAGTATTAATGCATTAAAGCATGTAGCAAGGATCAGAATCGTAAAGGGACATTAATTTGCAAGGCAGACTCAGAAACTCATGTAATTTGTGCACAAGGGTTTTATTAACTAAACACCAACACCAACTAGTCTAACAAACAAATGAACATACAATCACTCATACATGGGGAAAAGTGCAAATGGTTGAATGGATGATGGAAGAACCCATCAGGAAAACCAGAGAATGAAGCTGTGAACAGAGTCAACCATCTGAGTAAAACCATCAGCGCCGTTTATAACAGGGTCTATAGCTTATACTAAACCTCTGTTTCGTTTAGTTAAATGTACGATACTTGCATTGCCTTGGTCATTGACGAGTGTCCGGATGCTGTCTCAGATGAAATTCTTGATGGTTTTAAGGTTTTGGACTTGCGATCACGTTCTTCCGGGTTGAAGAGTGATGAATTATAAAGATGTCCTGACTCAATGGTGATTGGGAGTTTCTTCTCAGGTAGAAAGTGAAAAAGAGCTGAGAGAGAGATCTGCTGAGATCCGAGGATCTTTGGTTGAATGAAAAGTCAAGGCCGCAAGGCCTGGCGCAAAAACTTAAGGGTTGCCGAGGAGCTCACATCCTAATCTTCTCAGTATCTAACAGAATCGCAGACTGTGTGCAGGGTCCTGCCAGGCGCGGTTGCACCGGCCCTGGGACTTAGTCACCAGAAGGCAAGAAGGTGATGAGAGACAAGTGAAGAGAGTACAAAAGCCGAGGCGGGTCACTGAAGTGAGGCCTTTTGAACTCTGTGGAGGTCACACCTCTTGGGGGGTCAAAGAGCCAATGGTGACTCTTGGAGGGAAACTTTCCCTCACTTTTGGAGGGAAAGTTTATGACTCTTTGTCTCCAAGCATGGTAATTTGCATATGAACTGGATTGGATGTTGATATACATACTATTAAAGATTCTTATAGCACTAATATGTTGCATAGGTATCAACATATAATATACACTCTCAATTAGATCATCCGAAGATGACTTGATAGAGACCAAACATGGTATAAGTGAGGTGATATTAACTAGTGATCTATCATAAGTGTGCATAAAACAGTATACAACACAAAGGAACATATACAAGAACAGTAATAATATACACAATGACCTGAAGGATATGTGTGTTCATTCAAAGAAAGGTTTTTCTATGAATTAATTAGAGAAGAGTCTATTTTTATGGCATAATGTCTTTCCTAAGATTCAAAGATGGTGAGAGGGAGAACTCTCAACATGCCATTAGGTCATAAAGTTTATCTGGTCTGGCTGAGCTGTTCTGGTTACCATGGTAACCGGGGGCCTGGAGTCATTCACAGACATACTGGGACCCAGTATGTGTATTGGGTGAGGGGTGTGTGATTATTTGTTAATCTAATGAATAATTGATTTGTTAAATCTAATGAAAAATTGTGTGTCTGATTGGTCCAAATGCTACAATGGTGTTCGAAATGTGGCTTTTGTTAGGGCAGTATGTCATATTTCAAGGCCTTAGGTCTCTTTTACTCATACTTTGTGGTAGCCAAGAAACCACACTGCGAAATGGGGTGATGGCACAATAGGTGGCTTAGTGTGCATTGTCCTATTTGCTAAGTTTAATGGTTTCTCATGTCCACATAAAAGTCTGTATATTTTTTTATTTTTGTAAAGGTCCTTGAGGCTATGTAATAGGGATGCATGTAATATGTAATAGTTTTTTAACCACAGTTTTGGTTTCTTTTTTTTTTTTGCGATTTAAAATGTAACTATTAAAATGTCGTGGCAATTTTCCTATTTCAATGAAGGTATAAGACAAAAGTATTTTGAAGATTTATTTTCTTGCAAGGTGACAGTCATACAGTCATTACAGTCGTGGCTGCAGAGTGTGACCCCAAATAACACTCTGACTTAGTATTTATATAATCAAACCAGGATGCTTCTATCTCATCCAATTATAATGCATATTCAACATATGTGTCCATTTAAGGTATCCAACTATGTCCCCTAGATGCATTTCTAAGTATTTAATGCAAATCATTCTCTAAAAAGCTAGGTCTAACTAAACATTTCACACTTGTCTTGTCTTGCACACACACACACATTAAATAGATTTCCTGTTATTTCTCAGCTCATCAAAAACTCAAGCATATTAGACAGTTTAAAGAACACTCTTTAGTAGTGTAAAGCAAATAATGCCAATAATATTAAAATTTCCCTTACATAAAACAAATGAACAAATACATTCCTGTACACTTCTGTACACTTGAGAAAAACATGGATTATCATGTCTTCTTCAAATTTCTTTTAAGAGAAGTATTATTTTTTTTATATTTTTACCCAAAATAGGACGGATTGGTCATTATTGAGCGCTATAAACACATGTAATATTTGTTTCACTTATACTGGACGCCAGAGGGCACCCTTGCGCAAAAACTCCACATACGCATCACAGAAGTCATAGAACTCATGACATTCTAAGAAATTCCTAATATGGACAAAGGCATCGCTATGGCTGTAGCTGAATTTAAACATAGAAATGCTTTGAATGATGAAACATGAAGACAATAAACACGTGTTGCTTTTTCAAATTTCAAAACAGGGAGGCGTTTCACCTCAGGTACCGAACGGTTCAATACGAACATGTGTATCGTTACATCCCTAGTAAACAGATTATATAAAAATACCACAGCACCATAGTCTGTGCATCCCAATCAGAATTTCACAAAAAGAAACATAAGGATGACTTGTTGCTCAAAACCACTTGCTCTCCATACATACAAAGTTCTGAGAAGTTTAGATTTTGCACACACAAGATATTAGTCAAAATGAGAGATTGTAACAGCTAAACTATTTGATTTTGATTAATCAATTTTTGCCAGCATGGTCCAAAAGTGGCATGTACAACCTCTGGTGAAGATCTGTGACACAATTTTATGAAAATTTGTACACCTCAAAGTGTATGAATATATCCATTTAAGTAATAATGGGCCATTCAGATTTGATGTTATTAGCCACTGAATTTATTTATTTATTTTTAATTTGGCCAAATCATATTAGAGAATATGTTAGGATGTCCACCAACTTTCAACTTAAGGATTTTCAGTTGTAGCACCAATTGGGGCTTGGACCCCTAAATATTAATTTGGTTATTCCTATTATGTAACAATCTATTGTTGTCTCATTTAAATAGTTAGTCTGGTTTAAATGTGGGTAGTCTGGAAGCAATATATAAAATTGCTCAGGGGTAATTCCACATAAGGACCAGGGTGGAACTGGTCCATCCAGAATGAATGGGTGGATCAGTCAAAATTCTACAGCACTTATTAATCTTAGTTAATGATACAGATAGACTCTTACTGTAAAGTGTTACCATTTCATATAAATCCAAACAGTCATATTTAAAGATGGCCAGGCATTAATACTGAAATTAGATATGTATATAACCCATGTATCTTTATATGCTTCTATTTTAGAACACTTGATGATTATCAAATATGTATTACAGTGATGTTAAAAAAGCAACTGATATTGAATGTGTTTCCGATTTGTTTATACAGTATGTTTCTTGAGGGTGCATGAACATATCAATTGGCTCTCTCACATCACTAGCTTTAAATACACCAGTTCACTGGATAATGAATACATGCAAGAGACCAGCTGGATATAATGTAAATAAGCGTGACGTTAAATATTTGGGTCAGATTTGCATGCGTTTTTGTAACATTGTTTTAACTGCTTGAGGTACCACTAATATTAGTGTCCTCTCAGCTTTGACAGCAAACATACTACTGTTCTTACTCTACTAGGGATGATTTACATTTTACATTTACATTTAATCATTTAACAGACGCTTTTATCCAAAGCGACTTACAAATGAGGAGAACAATAGGAGCAATCAGACCAACGAGAGAGCAACAGTAAACAAGTGCCACGACAAGTCTCAGTTAGTCTAGCACAGTAAACGTGCTAGACACAGCAAGCACAGTAAGTTTTTTTTTTTTTTAAATGTGAATAGAATAGAATAGGTAAGTGCTAGTATTAGTTGGTCAGGTTCTGCGAAAAAGATGTGTCTTTAGATGTTTTTTGAAAATGGAATTGAGATTAGGAGGTCATTCCACCAGCTGGACACAGTCCAGGAGAAGGTCCGTGAGAGTGATTTGGTACCTCTTTGGGATGGCACCACGAGGCATTGTTCACTTGCAGAACGCAAGCTTCCGGAAGGCCCATAAGCTTGAACTAGCGAGTTTAGGTATATTGGTGCAGCACCAGTTATTGCTTTGTAGGCAAACATCAGTACCTTGAATTTGATGCGAGCGACTATTGGTAGCCAGTGTAGCCTTATGAAGAAAGGAGTAACGTGAGCTTTTTTCGGCTCATTAAAGACCACTCTCGCTGCTGCATTCTGGATCAGTTGCAGAGGCTTGATAGTACATACGGGGAAGCCCGCCAAGAGAGCATTACAATAGTCGAGTCTGGAGAGAACAACAGCTTGGACAAGGATTTGTGTGGCTTGCTCTGACAGGAAGGGTCTAATCTTCCTAATGTTGTATAAGGCAAATCTGCAGGACCAGGCCATTGTAGCAATATGGTCTGTGAAGGTTAATCAGAATCAGAATCAGAATGAGCTTTATTGGCCAGGTATGTTTACACAGACGAGGAATTTGTTATAGTGACAGAGCTCCACAGTGCAAGACAGAAACAGGACAGGACACAGATAATAAAAGAATAATATGCAAATATACAAATAGGCAATGTACAAAAAGCAAAAACACAATATATAATATAGACAATTATGTATGTACAGTTATGATATTTGCAGATTTGAAATGAAAAAAAATAAGTATGTGTGGTGAATAAATAATGTATAATAGTGTTGTGTGTTCCACGTTTAATGTCAATTAAATGTGGATTTTTTTTTATGCAAATAGAATAGAATAGAATAGAATTAATGTTTAACTGATCATCGATCACAACTCCAAGGTTCCTGGCTGTCCTGGAAGGAGTTATGGTTGATGAACCCAGCTGTACAGAGAAGTTGTGATGAAGTGATGGGCTGGCTGAGACCACGAGCAGTTCTGTCTTAGCAAGGTTGAGTTGAAGGTGATGGTCATTCATCCAGCTAGAAATGTCTCTCAGACAGGCTGCAATGCGAGCAGCTATCGCCGGATCATCTGGTTGGAATGAGAAGTAGAGTTGAGTGTCATCAGCATAGCAGTGACAAGAAAAGCCATGCTTCTGAATGACAGATCCTAATGACGTCATGTAGATGGAGAAGAGAAGTGCTCCAAGCACTGAGCCTTGAGGAACCCCAGTAGCAAGAAGTTGTTACTTAGAAACCTCGCCCCTCCAAGACACCCTGAAGGACCTACCTGAGAGGTAAGACTTGAACCACAAGAGTGCGGTTCCTGAGATGCCCATCTTTCTGAGGGTGGACAGGAGGATCTGGTGGTTAACTGTGTCAAAAGCCGCAGACAAGATCCAGCAAGATGAGTAATGAGGATTTGGAAGCCGCTCTTGCCAGTCTCAGGGCTTCAGTAACCGAGAGCAGAGCAGTCTCAGTTGAGTGGCCGCTTTTGAAGCCAGATTAGTTGTTGTCCAGGAGGTTGTTCTGTGCAAGAAACATAGAGAGTTGGTTGAACAACTCGCTCAAGTGTCTTTGCAATGAATGGAAGAAGGGATACCGGTCTGTAGTTTTCTAAAAGTGCTGGATTTAGAGAGGGTTTTTTAAGCAGTGGGGTTACCCGAGCCTGCTTAAATGCTGTTGGAAATGTACCAGTGTGAAGAGAGGTGTTGATAATGTGAGTAAGCGCAGGTATGACTGAAGAAGAAATGGCCTGAAGGAGGTGAGTGGGGATAGGATCAAGTGGACAGGTAGTAGGATGATTGGAAAGGATAAGTTTGGAAACGTCTATCTCAGAGAGTGGAGAGAAGGAGGAGAGATTATGAAGTTATCATCAGTTTGTGCTGTGGTGAATTGATCACTGATGGTTTTTGTTTTATTTGTGAAGAAAATTGCATCAGCTGAAGAAAATTCATCAGCTGTAAGAGCTGATGAAGGAGGAGGGGGAGGAGGACAGAGAAGAGAAGAAAAAGTTTTGAAAAGTGAGCAAGAGTCAGAACAGTTGTTAATTTTGTTGTGGTAGTATGTCATTTTAGCAGTGGAGACATTTGCAGAGAAGGAAGGAGTGACTGATACACACTAAGATCAGTAGAGTTTTTTGATTTGCGCCATTTCCTCTCCGCAGCCCTGAGTTTAGAGCGAAGTTCACAGAGATCATCGGACAGCCAGGGGGCAGAGGGGGTACTGAGTGCAGGTCTGGATGAAAGGGGGCAAAAGCTGTCTAAGCAAGATGTTAGAGTGGAGCAAAGAGTGTCAGTAGCACTGTTTGTGTCCAGTGCTGAGAACTGAGAGGGTGAAGGAAGTGAGGATGAACCATAGAGGATAGGCGAGAGGGAGAGATTGAGCATAGGTTATGCCGAAAGGTGACCTGCGGAGGAGTGTGCGCTGTGTCAGGAGTCAGTTTGAGATTAGAAGTGATGAGGAAGTGATCTGAGGTGTGCAGTGGAGTAACTAAAGTGTTGTCAGTGGAGCAATTGTGTGTGTAGATGAGGTCCAGTTGGTTACCTGATTTGTGAGCAGCCATAGTAGATACTCGCTTGAGATCAAACGAGGTGAGCAGAGTGTTGAAGTCAGTAGCCTGGGGTTTATCTAGGTGGATTTTGAAATCACCGAGCAGTACCAGAGGAGTACCATCCTCAAGAAGGTTTGATAGTAACACATCCAACTTCTCCAAAAAGTTACCCAGTTGACCTGGGGGGACAATAAACAACTATAAAGTGGATTTTAACAGGGTGGGTAATAGTAATTGCATGTGATTCAAATGAACTGTTGCCTGTAAGAGATGGTAGAAGATCAAATTTCCATTCATTTGAGATAAGGAGACCAGTACCTCCACCCCTCCCAATCGTGCGAGGGGTGTGGGAAAAAGTGGAGAGGGTTGCAGGAGTGGCAGTGTCCTCAGGTTTGATCCAAGTCTCTGTTAGGGCCATGAGGTTGAGACTGGAATGAGTAGCAATAGCAGAAATAAAATCTGCTTTGTTTACAGCAGACTGGCAGTTCCAGAGACCAATTGGAATAGAGAGAAAAGTAGTAGAGGACAGAGGGACAGCCTGTAGATTATTAGGATTGGCCTGCCTCCAACGTACAGTGCGTGATTTCCGAGTGTTTGTAGTAATAGTACAGATTTGAAAGCACATAGTGAGTCCAATTGACTAAACAAGTAGATGAGAACATGCTGTACAAGAAGTAAAGAAAGGGAGAAAAGTAATACTCAAGTGCCTTGCCAGTGTCCTTGCTCGGTGGAGTCGCACATGGTAGAGTCAATGGTCTTTACCCTCGTAGGTCTTCACCCGAGGAGGGTTTCACACGAGGGCTGCCGCGGTGTACTAACCAATTTCTACTTGCCTGATTACTCGTTATTGAATGCAGCTGGCCACGCCTTATTACTTAGCAAACCAAAACTGGAAAGTCACGTGATACGCACGAGAACAAACGCGACTTAAGCATGTTTACCACAGTAAGACACAGTAAGCAAAACCAAGTTTCCTAGCAACGACAACCCCACTGAAATCTAATGAGAAAACAAGACAAAACATTTACAAACTGCTGTCCTCTTCTGCTGATGGATGATGAGATTCATATATATATATATATATATATATATATATATATATATACACACACACACACACACACACATGTATATATATAAGTATAAACGTTAACGATACGATGCATCAATTAAAAAAAAAAAAATGCATCGGGTACAAGTTGGCATTTGTATCACAATGCATCATTTCTAACATATTTACATTGGTAAAAAACATTTTATTTATATTTAATTATTAGTAGATGCGCTATACATTTATTATTTATTATTCTGTCACCAAAATTTTACATGTAGATTGATTTCTCCTCTCTAAACTGTTTCTCAAGCACGTTCTCTCATCACCACTGCTGCTACGTGAATATGATGTATCACAACACTACAGAGACCGAGGCGTTAGAAGTCAGAAGGCACTTAATTTATGATTTGCTGTCTGTCTGAACCAAAGAAATAAGAGCAAGCTATCTGTACTATATTGAATTGCATAGCATCATATTTTTTCCAATGCATCGTATTGAATTGAATCACACTGTGTTGAATCGAATCGAATCAAAATCAGATTGCATTGCATCGTAATAGGGGTGAATTGTATCGCATAGCATCAGTAGCTGATCCATATGTATCTTTATCGTATTGTTGGCTATGTATCGAGATGTGTATTGCATCGGCCTCAGTTATGAAGATGCACATCCCTATTCTCTATTGACGCAGCATCTAGTCAACAAATGAGGTACTTTATAACAAATTGAAAACATTCATTGTAGTTCACAGTATACATATGGTTTCGTTGTCTGTATTAAATCTGCATCTGAAGTGTCCAGCTCTGTGCGTGCAGCCTCACGTGTCAAAACAAACAGCACACGGCATCAGTGATTCCACCTCTAGAGGCCACTCTCATAGTGTATAATGACAATCTATTGCTCCAGCAATAGACAACCTGGAATAAGTGATTGATAGCACTCCACTACCGGTGACAATCGGTAAAACCGATCAATTGGTCGACCTCCTATTTATATGCAGATAATTTATCCACATTTAGTTTTTGTCAAGTGAAATCTTAACACATTACACTATAGTTACAACACAAGGCTCGCAAAATCACCAGGCCGTCATCCTGAGGCTATTGTGTCCTTCAGTCAGGCTACCAAAAAAAATCACTGCCATGCCCCTCATGTTCCCTAGGGTCCTGTGTCAAATTTAATGCCATAAAAAGTTTTAAATACCTTAACTGGCATAAGAAGAGTCTTTCTAATTTCAAGAGGTCTTACATTTACAGAGAGAAAGACAAGAATCGCAATATGGATTAAAGTGACAAACTTCGAAAGGCTATGATTTCATTGAGTAAATATGAGTGCTGCAAGTTTCAAGTCAAAACATGGTGTAGATGGTTTTATATAACTCTCTCTGCCTTCAGAAATGGCATTTTCATTTCATCTTACCTATCCACCTTATTTTTATAAATACCATAAGTTTTCTTCAGTAGCAATAAGTAAAAAATTGTTCCCTTTTTTATTTGCAGATTTCCACATATCTGGACTCACTGTTTACTCTGGGAGGCTTGACAAATCCAATGAACTCAAAGAGATCATGCGATGGAAGCGGAGGCACAGATGCTGCAGTGTCACCCTTTTCATCATTGTGCTTGTGTTTGCGGGAGGCCTCGTTATTCAGGGTCAATGGCCTAGTCAAATCACCAAGGAGATGTTTGCTGCTCAAGAGTTCCAAACCATGAAAACCTTCTCCAACTCCACCATGATGAATCCAACTAAGCTGAGGGAGGTTAAAGAGTCCCCTACACCACTAAATTCAAATGAAAATGTCATCTCAGCTTCAGATAAGGGTTTGCAGCATGGGTTAGAAAACTCCTTGCTTACGAACATCAGTTTGAGCGAAGAGATGAGAGCGAAAAGGATAGTTAAAGAGGAGCCTTACGAGTACATCCATAACGAGCCGAACGCTTGTCTGCTGCGAGCTCCTTTCTTAGTGCTTTTGATTGCAGTTGAGCCCAAGAAAACAGATGCCAGGAACGCCATCAGGAAAACGTGGGCCAATGAAAGTGTAGCTGGGGGTTTGGGTTTCGTCCGGCTTTTTTTCATAGGTGTAAATAAAGACACACAAAGAAACGGCAGCAAACTACAGCATGGAATAGAGGAAGAAAGTCATCAGTATCATGACATCATCCAGCAAGATTACAGGGATACTTACAACAACCTTACCCTGAAAACACTTATGGGGATGTACTGGATCACAAAGTATTGTCCCGAGGCCAAATACATCATGAAGACTGACAGTGACATGTTTGTCAATACTGAATACCTCATAGAAAAACTCCTAAAGCCCAAAGGGCAACTAACACAGAAGTATTTCACAGGACTTCATATGTTAGACTTCTCCCCAAACCGAAACAAAGAGAGTAAATGGTATATGCCCCCTGAAGTGTACCCTGGTAAGCGATACCCCACCTTTTGCTCTGGGACTGGATACGTCTTCTCAGGCGATGTGGCCCGAAGGATATACGTGGCATCTCTGATCATACCCAGACTGCATTTAGAAGATGTTTATGTGGGTATGTGTCTAGCTAAATTGAAGATAGAGCCAACACCACCACCAAATGAACTGCTGTTCAATCACTGGCGAGTGCCCTACTCTAGCTGTAGGTACAGCAACCTGATCACCTCTCATGGGTTTCACCCCAATGAGCTGATCCAATACTGGCAGCACCTGCAGAGCAACAAGCACAGTCCCTGCCAAATGACTGGCTAGAATGTTTTATCAAATTGTGACAATGTTTCATGCTTTTTGGAAGATTAAAACATGGGAGGACTCTGGACAACATTACCTGTGTTTTTTATTTGATTTTCACTACTGTAATTTTATGATTGGCTATCTTTACAAATCTGACTGATTAAATTGTTAGAAAACATAAGTTGTTTCAAGTATGAATTCCTATGATAAACAGGATTGTACACATGCAGCAAAATAGGTGTTTAAAGGAATAGGTCAGCTAAGAATGAAACGTTCCAAACCCGTAAGACCTTCATTCATCTTCGGAAAACAAATTAAGATATTTTTGATGAAATCTGAGAGCTTTCTGACCATCCATAGGCAGCAACGGTCCTACCATGTTCAAGGCCCAGAAAGGTACCAAGAACATCGACAAAACAGTCCATGTGACATCAGTGGTTCAACCGCAATTTTACAAAGCTATGAGAATACTTTTTGTGCGCAAAGAAAACAAAAATAATGACTTTATTCAGCAATTCTTCTCCTTCTCATCCCATCTGCCGTTATTATGGAGAGTACCACGATGCATGTAAACAAGGCGCAGTGAACTACCGTTCAAATGGTCGGGGTAATTTTTTTTTTTTTTTTGTAAATAAATGAATACTTTTATTAAGCAAGGATGCATTAAATTGCTAAATTGCTGAAAACAGTGACAGACTTGAATTGTTACAAAAGACTTCTATTTCAAATAAATGCATTTTTTACATTTTCTATTCATCAAATAGTCCTGAAAAAAAGTATCATGGTGACCATTAAAATATGAAGCAGCGCAACTGTTTTCAACACTGATCATTTAAAATGTTTCTTGAACAGCAAATCAGCATATTAGAGTGATTTCTGAAGGATCATGTGACACTATAGACTGGAGTAATGATACTGAAAATCGTCTCTATGTAACCAAGGTTCTTAAAGCACATGCGGTGGATACAGCCGGCAGCTTCTGGATAGAGAAGGAAGTGATTGCAGTGATGCAGGAAGTATGCCATCGAGACGCAGCATCTCGTTCCCTCGGGGAACCATGGTTACATACGCAACCTAGAGATGTTCCCCTTCAGGAACTCGAGCTGCGTCAAAATGCTTTGGGAACGAGTATACCCATGCCACCAGACTTGCAAATATCTGCCTAGTGTGGAAGAGCACAACTAAAGCGAGAGAAAGAAGAGCCAGGAGTTGCGCAATATCCAGGTATTGAACCTGACAAAGTAAATGGAGTGGACCATCCCGCAGCATCCTGAAGGCCAACTTCTAGAGGAGTGAGCCTTGACCCCCAAGGGAGAGGGGAGATCAGAGGACTCGAGGCTATGGAATAGGATCCCGATCCACCACTTAGCATAAGCTTCACCTGGCCGGAGGCCTCATCTCAGCGCACTGCAGAGGAAACATGTAAGTAGTGGGTTTCTCCCAAAGACTGACCACCAAGAGGGGCGTGGTAAGCAGCTAAGGCCGCCACGTACACCTTCAAGGTGGAGTGGGTCAACCCTGCAGCAAACCGATCCTGCAGGAACTCCAGCACTGAACCAACTGGGCAGTGGACTGGGTCGAGCTGGTGGTTGCCGCACCAAAAAGTGAACAAGTTCTACTTCAAGGTGTACAGTTTCCTCGTTGAGGGAGCTCTGGAATGGAGGATGGTCTCCACAACCTCGGTTGAGAGACCGGAGGCTATGAGTTGTGCTCCCTCAGGGGCCACACCCACAGCTTCCATAACTTCGGGCAGAGGTGACCTCTGGGTGGCGGGTGGTGTCCCCTGCCTGTGAGAGGGAATCTCCCAAGGAGAGCTGTTGAGGAGAGAAATCAGGTCCGAGAACCATACTTGGCCTGGCCAGAACAGGGCTACTAGAAGAAGACGGATCCCGTCTCAGCGCACTCTCTCCAGAACACCCGGGAGCAGAGCAATCAGGGGGAAGGCGTACAGACGAAGCCTCGGCCAGGTGTGTGTCATAGTATCCAGTCCCAGAGGAGCTGGGTGAGTCAGAGAGAACCAGAGGTGACAGTGCGAAGTCTCCTGAGTCGCAAACAGGTCCACCTGAACCTGGCCAAACACTCTCCAAATGAGCTCCACCACCTCGGGGTGGAATCTCCATTCCTCGGGCTTCGGCCCCTGCCTCAACAGGATGTCTGCTAACACATTGAGATGCCCAGGGATGTGCAATGCTCTCAGGGAGAGGAGTTTCCCTTGGGCCCACACAAGGATCTGGTGTGCCACCCTGTAAAGGGGGCGTGAGCGCAGACCTCCCTATCAGGATGTTTTGTAAGGAGGCTCACATACACCCTACAACTCACAGATGCTGTCCTAGCAGAGCTCTGGCGAGCGGAGGGCTCAATAATTCTCAGTAGCGAGAGGAGACCTCAATGCTCAGAATGACCAAAAGGAAGAACCCGGTATTGGTAAACTTCGCCCCAAAGCGAACCTCAGTAACTTCCTGTGTTGAGGAAGGATGGGAAGTATGCGTCTTTAAGGTCTATCATGACAAACCAGTCCTCAGACTTGATCTGAGACACAACCTGAATGAGTGTCAGCATACTAAACATAAGGCGCATAACGGCACGGTTCAGCTGACAAGATCTAGAATAGGACGCAACCCCCATCCTTCTACAGAACAACGAAGTACCAGCTGTAGAACCCGGACTCTCTGTTGAGAGGAGGGACCACCATGATGGCCTCCTTCCACAAGAGAGTGTTTACTTCTTGGTCCAGAGTGGAAATGACCCCGTTGAATCGAGGAGGAGGAGAACCAACTGGATTCTGTAGCCTCGGTCTACAGTGTGTAGGACCCATTGAGACATATCTGGCTTCCACGTCAGATAGTCTACTAAGGGAATCAGTCTCTTGAGACTGACTTCTGGTGTACTCCGAGCAGCCAGCTCGGTGCCCTGAAGCAGAGGACCATCAGGCAATGACCGCGCTGGCTCCTCTGGTATCCTCCTTGGAGGATGCGAGCCTCTCAGAGCCGCTACGTTTCCGGGCGGACAGTGAGATCTGTGCTCGCTGGAGACCGCTGTGCCCTGAAGCATCGGGGGTGGCAGGGTTGACAGACCAATCTCCTGTGGGCACTGAGGAGAGATGGGCACCATATGATGAGGTGTACACCGCTCTTCCCCAGAGGGGCCTGCCCTCAAAAGTTCTGGACCACAGGTATCAGGACTCTTCCAGATGCCTCTTGTGCCACGAGGGCTGGAACAATGAAGTGTCGCGTAGAACTCGGACTCACTCTTGAGAGGAAGAACACATTTTAAGGCCTCCTTACTCATGAAAATGTCTACTTCCTGTTCCATAACCAGTGCCTGCTCAGTGCAGGGCCCATTGAGACATGTTTGGAAGAAGTTCCCACGCTGCCAAATGGTCTACTAAGGGAACCAGTCTCTCAAGACTGGCCTCCGGAGCAGCCAATTTGGCACCCTGAAGTGGATTACCAGCAGGGAACAACCAACCTGACGCCTCTAATGCCAATTAAGGAAACCAGTCTCTCGAGACTGGTCCCTTAGGCAACCAGCCCGGTGCCCTGAACCAGATGACTGGCAGGGACACACCATACTGGCTGCTGAGAATCTCCTCAGAGGATGCGAGCTTCCCAGTGCCACCACTTTCCAGGGCAGACACTGAGAACTGCAATCGCTGGAGACCGCTGTGCCTGAAGCACCAAAGGTGGCGAGGTTAACAGACCGGCCTCTTGAGGGCACTGAGGAGAGACGGGCACCATATAATGAGGTGTGAACCATTCTTCCCCAGACAGGCTTGCCCTCAGAAGTCTGAAAGGAATCAGGAATCCGAACTGAGGAGTTGGCCTACAGCAGGGGCTGCTCCCACCCAGCAGCCTGCGCTGTGTAGGCTTTAACGCCTTTCTTGTTCAGTCTCTAGCGCTAGAAATATTCGTACATAAGGACTGAAGAGCTAAACTGTATCGATGTGCCCACACATCAACCTTCTCTGAGGAAGAGAGGTGTAGCACCAAGCTCTCAATCGGGGGGGAAGAAGAGAGCACTGTATTAGAGGATGAGGGAGGAGATAAAGAGGCCCGTCTCCAAACCCTCTAATAAATAAATAAATAAATAAATATTCATTTAATTCCTCAGAATTAAATGGCAACGGGAGCAGAGCTAAGCATTCAAGATAGTACACACTTCTACACGTCGTTTATGACATTATGAATGAACACAGCCAGCCCCCTCAAGAGCTGACTGTGCGTGCTCATCTCCTGAACAATCTACACATAAATCGCGTGAATCTCCACCTCCGCGAGGGCAGTGAGAAACGAGAGATCTAAAATGCAGTCTGCTCATATGCAAATAACATCAGTCTCCTCGGGGGAAAGATAGCTGCAGCAGCGAGCTCTCACTCAAAGGGGAAAGAGACCGCAGCGCGGGCTTCCGAACCCCTAGAGAGAGCACTAGATCTAGGGAGTAAAGGCAGAGAAAGGGTGAGCCTGTCTCCAACCCGTCTGCTAGATCTATGTGTGATCCCCACAATCTCAATCGCCACCGTGCCTCAGCAGCAGCAGGACCGAAACCGCAAAGATCACGGACACACTCCTCGAAGCGTGCCCGGCGGGAGCAGAGCGTTCGCAGCGGGCAGACGTACAATCAGCCCCCTCGAGAGCTAAATGTGCATGCTCCGCTCCCAACAAACAAATGCACATGCCTGAAACGCTGCCTGTCAGGTACTCGCCTTAGCCATAGTAGAGAAAGTTACGCACTGGCGCAACACAACACATAGACTAACACACACATAGAGCACTTACTGAATGACAGAAGCTGCCGGTTGTATCCACCACACGTGTTTTAAGCTTCCAGGTCGTTACGTCACCCCACCTGTGACGTCTCGCCATTCCAGAGGACTGATTTCACACGTGTTTCAGGGCGTGGTCACGCTGGATGCGTTCCCAAAGCGTTTCAACACAGCTACAATTCCTGAAGGAGAATCAGCTTTGAACACAGGAATAAATACAATTTTTACATTTTAAAATTACATCAAATATTAAAATCAAATATTTAAATTAATAATTTTACAACATTACTGTTTTATTGTGTTTTTGATCAAATAAATGCAGCCTTGGTGATCATAAGATACTTTTTTCAAAAACATTAAAAAATCCTACTAACCCCAAACCTTTTAAAGGTAGTGTTTGCTTTTGCTGTTAGATTGCTGTAAATTGCTGTAAATTGTAAATATTCATGCCTTCAGACTTGTCCATTATTGTGCTAGAAGTGCTTCTATTGTTTCACTGTTTTGTTAAGGATTATATGATAACCATCACCAGACTACCGCTTAGAATGGAAACCACACCAAAATCTATTTTTCTGTGTTCCGTAAGTATGACTTTTAACATTAGCTCATTCCCCACATCCACATCTTAATGACTTTTATTAGATAATTTTATTTGATGTTTTTTTAGCAGTGTAAAAATATGACATTACATTTCAGAGGAGTATCACAGTGGAGGACTTGTGCATTGAGACGTATGGCAGACTGTATGAAATGCTCCCCTCCACTGTAGGAGACATTCCCATCGGCATCTACAGGAGTCTCAGACACTTGAACCTCCTGAGGTTTTTTTTTTACCTTTATACCAACCACAACATATGTACACTTTTAGATTAGGAGAAACAGAAAGAAGGGCAGGAGACAGCTTTACTCGTAGCTTAATTATCAGTTATTTTGACCACTTATTAAACATTTGAACAAGTGAACTCAAACTATTATTTGAAATAGAATCTTTTGTAACATCATAAATATATCGGCATTTAATACATCCTTGCTGCATACAAGTATTAATTTATTAGTAATAAAAAAAAACTTTACTCCAAACTCCTGAATTGTAGTGTAACATTTACTAAGCATATGAAGGTTTGTATCCACCATGGAATAAAAATAATAATAATAATAATAATAATAATAATTTTAATCTTGTATTTATATCTTACAATTCTGACTTTTCTCAGATTTGGTATTAACGGGTTATAAAGTCCAATTCGTAGGAAAAAAGTCAGCTCACAGTTCTGACTTATTCTTACAGCTGCGAGTTTATATCGCACAATTATGAGATAAAAGTCAGAATTGTGAGTAGAAAGTTGCAATTACCTTTTTAAATTTTGATTCAGTGTCAGAAACGGGCTTCCATATTAATAAGACTTGAAACTGCCCAATGTCCAATTTTTGAGACAAACGAGAGAGATTCAGGAAAATTGATTTGTCACTCAGTATCAAATACTGGTTATTGCTAAACGTTTTCCCATAGTTTAAAATGAAAATTGTTGAAATTAAAATAATTTTTCTCATTATGACTTTGGTAACCAGGTTAAATATTTACATACAGTATAACCAAACTGAGAAAACTGAATTAGATGTGCTAAAATTGTTATGGATTATTCCTCTAATTACTTCTAGAGAATTAGTTAATTACAGACCGATCTCAAATCTCCCTTTTCTGTCTAGAAAAGGCAGTATCCTCTCAGATATGTTCCTTCTTAATGTATTTTTTTCTTACAACTGGAGTACCTCGTTTTTGTTGTTTCCTAATGAGGATTTACACTGTTTTACATATTGAAGCCGAAAAGACTTTGACTGTTGTCATGCCATAAGATTACTGATCTTTTGTGTGACTTGATTTTTTTCCCCCAATTATTTATTTTTCTTTAGCAATTAAAAAAAAGTGTAGGCCTATTTTTTGTTGTGAATGTCTCAATTGAGGTACAGGATGTGAAAATTTCAGATAAATGTTCATGTTATGTATTTTGTTTGCATTTATGAGTTAATAAAGTGTAGATGGTTGTTTAAAATAGGTATATAATATAATATCGATAAATCTATCGACATACTCCTGTATCGAATCGTATCGTGATTGTATCAGAATTTTTTGAGGTATTGGCATATATCGTATTGCTAGTGTCAAATAAAGTTACCTTTTTTATATGTTGCTATTTATATTATACAGTGACAAACAGGAAAATAGTGTGTAGATAATGCAAGACCGCTATAACAAACATTTACAGTGGTGGCCAAAATTATTAGAACACTAGTATTTTTGTTAAAAATGGTTTTAAGTCAGTTATTTCTATCTTTTGCTGTAGTGTGTCAGTAGGAAATATCAGTTTACATTTCCAAACATTCATTTTGCAATTAATTGTAATAATCCAGTGAGATTTTTGTCTGACAACAGCCAGTGCTCCTCACAGAGATCTGATCTGATCATCATCCAGTCTGTCTGGAATGACATGAGGAAAAAGAACAAACTGAGACAGACTAAATCCAGAAGAACTGTGGCAATGTCTCCAAGATGCTTCAAGAGATCTACCTGCAAAGCTACAGTACTGTTAAAAGTTTTAGGCACTTGTGTAAAAATGCTGTAAAATGAGGATGCTATCAAATGTCATAAATAGATTTTCTTTATCAATTAACTTAACTAAATTAAATCAACATTTGGTCTGATCAGTATGCTACCCCTTCATTTACTGCTACGAATTGATGATGGTCAGATAAGTAAGATTTGAACCATGCCAATGCAATTCCACTAATGTCAACATAATTTTGTAGTCTTCTCAAAAGAATGTTGTGGTCGATAGTATCAAACACAGCGATAAGTTCCAGTAGCACTAATAGAGAGATACAACTACAATCAGAGGATAAGAGCTGGTCATTTGTAAATCTGTTGAGAGCAGTCTCAGTACTATGATATGGTCTAAATCCTGGCTGGAAATCCTCAGACACGTTTCTCTTTAATGTATAAAAACAAATATTAGAAAAAATTACAAAAAAACCCCCCAAACAAACAAAAATGAACAAACAAACAAACAAAAAAACAGCGCTGTTAAAACTTTGAGTTTTTTTTAGGCTGCTGCTATGGGCTCAGTGCTAAAGATCTTTTCTACAGATAACCAAATTACAAGCAATAGCAGAAAATAAAATAGAACAAAGACACATTCAATAAACAGTGCTTTTCAGGTTTTTCAGGTCATCCTAAAAAAAATTTTCAGGTACAGAAATTTAATCAAATGTAAAATAACTATAAATTACATATTGATTAATAATTTTTGATGTTACAAAAGTTATTTAGTCAGGAGCAGTGAGCACAATTTGTATTTTTGTTTGACAGTATTAGGTTTAAGAATGAAAAAGAATGATGGATCCAATATACAGATACACGTTTTCTTTCTCAACTGTTTATATTAAGACAGTTTACTAGATTTACTAGGATATTCACCAAGATGTTCTGATGTAATTTGGTCTGTATTTATTCATCCATGCACACACACAAACACAAAAAAAAAAAAAAAAAGGCGGAAGACAGCTCAATTCAGCATTTGCGCGCTGTCTATGCAGCTGTGTGTGCAGCTCTGCATGCAGAAAACTCCTCATGCAGTGCTCAACAGTTCCGTCAACTATCCCAAACGTCTTTTACACTCACCGTATGCCTTCAGGCAGTCCTTATATCGAGTCCTTTATCTCTCTATTAGTGCATCAATTCGTGGCAGTGAGAGGTATCATACCAATCACAAGTGCAGTATGGAGTACCTCAAGGCTCAGTACTAGGGCCGTTACTTTTCATGCTTTACATGTTACCATTGGGAGATATCATCAGGAAACATGGTGTTAGCTTTCACTGTTATGCTGATGATCATCTCCATATTTCTTCGCGACCCAATGAAACATACCAATTTGCAAAACTAAAGGAATGCATAGTTGATATAAAAAACTGGATGACTAGTAATTTTTTTTACTACTAAACTTTGAAAAAACAGAGGTGCTAATTATCAGACCAAAAACTTCTGAATAACCTAGAACACTGTCTAACACTTGATGGCTGCTCTGTCAATTCTTCATCATCAGTTAGGAACCTAGGCGTGCTATTTGATAGCATTTTTTCCTTTGAAAAACATGTTTCTAGCATTTGTAAAACCGCATTTTCCATCTTAAAAATATATCTAAATTACGACCTATGCTCTCAATGTCAAATTCAGAAACGTTAATTAATGCGTTCATGACCTCGATGTTAGATTATTGTAATGCTTTATTGGGTGGTTGTTCTGCGCGATTAATGAACAAACTCCAACTCCAGAGTTCTTACTAGAACCAGGAAGTATAGCCATATTAGCCCGGTTCTGTCAACACTGCACTGGCCCTGAATGGTTTAGCACCTCAGTATTTGAGTGAGCTCTTATCACATTATAGTCCTTCACGTCCGCTACGATCTCAAAACTCTGGCCATTTGATAATACCTATATCAAAATTAACTGAGGGCAACAGATCCTTTTCCTATTTAGCACCCAAACTCTGGAATATTCTACCTACCATTGACTTGACTTGACTCCTGATACGTGAGTTTGTAGGCATAGACAGACATTACGTGAAGATGTGGACAGTTCCAAAATAAAGGTGCCTATTTATACTACAGATATCGATATTTCACGTGTGGCATTGATAAATCATATCGTCAGCCATTCCATCAATGTATCGTTCCATATCAATGGCTCATTACACCCCTACTTGACACTGCATCAAATTCTTGAAAAATTTTGATTTCTTATTTTCTTATTATGAAGCCTATTTTTAGGAGTTGATTTGCATTGTAATAGACACATTTTCATTATTATTGTTTTAAATAATATAAATCATACCAAATTAAATAGCCTAAACTACAAATAAAATATTCATGGGTCAAAGATGTAAAGATTTCCGCATCAAAAGAAATTTACAAAAATGATTTTATGTCCATAGAAAGCACATTAAATGTAAGTAAAGTGTCTACTTTTAAGGTTTTAAATATGTTTTTGGAGAATAAAATGTCAAAATTTGGTTGAAATAATGTTACAATGTCATTCAGTGTAACAATATTTATGTAAAAAAAAATCAAACAACATCCTTATTTTGACTTGTACATATTACAATATACAAACAAATAAGGGAGCATATTAAATTTTATTGTGTTTTAAATGAGTAAAAAATTCTTACTGACAAACAGGCAAAACTTTTAAAAATGTAAAATTACAACTAATTAGTATCTGGGGTGACAGTAATTAGTCTTTTAATATGTCATAAATTGATTTTTGTCGTAAATATGCCTGACAAGACTGTTACTGAATGACATTTTAGTGGGTGTCTTCTGTAAATCAGGGAAAAATGTATGATATTTATTTTGTACTCAGACAAACAAAAACAAATTTTTTGGGGGGGGCAACAACAATTAAAGCAGTATTACACTTACTGTTTTTATGCTTAAACCTTTTTTCCCATATACACACTTGATAGCCCAAAAAAGGTGCAATTACAGTATGAGTGTTTTTTATTCTAATAGAAATTGGGAGGTGAAATGAGCTTAATTGTCAATTGTTATGAAAACAATGTCACTATGAAACAAATCTCAATGGTCTTTAAAAAGATTTTATTTAAAAAATGTTTCTTACAATTTCTTGTATAAATTTTATTTCCATTTATTATCCACCATTCTGTCTGTTGGTTTTAGGATGCAATATGACCAAGGCATGATATTCACCCTAATGGTTGTACTCTATATATGTGGCTGTAGTTTTATGTACTTTTCAATTTTATTTGTTTTGGTTTCAGGTACATAATGAGTAGGATTATTGCAAATCATCTCTGAATGAAGATCACAGTCAGAACAGCTGTTTATCTTCACTGTGACACGAGTAACGCTTGTTCATCAGCATCATGTTATGCTCTGCAATGTATTAACATGCTAATGTATTAACTATACACAGCTCAGATTAATGCACATAGAGCCTCTGCTTTATCATATTTGTTCCTGGCAGCATGCACCTGTCCTGCCTCATGCTCAGACTGACATGCAGAGGCCAAATATCACAGATGGTGATCCAGTTTCTGGCTGGAACTCACATTAGGGAGCTGCTGGATTGCTGTCAGACCCAACTGCAGTAATGCATGGATCATGACCCACTACATTTAAAAGACTCAACATAGTGCCAATGTAACCCACCTATAAAGACTACAAAAATACCTAAAAAAAAAAAAAAACCCACACTGGATGTCAACAATTATTTAAAAAAAGGAATATTTCAACCTAGAATTAAAGTTCTGTCATTGTTTGCATACCTTGTGGTACTGTAAAACCATATGCTGTTATTGATCTGTGGAGCAAAAAAATCATTCCATTTATTCAAAATGATGAGATATTAAGTTATAATTATGGCATAAAAGGTCTTAAATGACAAATAAATAAAACTATGATGTTGAAATTGAGATGTCTAAACTGACATCATAATTGACAGTCAAAATTATGAGAATCTAAATGAGTCAATTATGACAAAATTAAAATTGACGTCAAAATTGACAGTTAAAATGAGATAAGTCATAAGTATGCGATAAAATATCAAATGACAAAGTCAATTATGAGTTGAAAATTTGAAAATGAGATCTAAATTGAAGTCATAATTGACAGTCAAAAGCATGACCAAGTCAAAATATGAGATAAAAAGCCATAATTATGACAAAAAGTGGAAAACCCATTTCCATCACATAAGAAAAATAATTGTTTTAATGAATCATAAATCTGACAAGTCAAAACTGAGATGGTCATAATTATGAAAAAGTCAAATGACAAAATCAAAATTGTCATTGTGAAACATACTATATAATAGAGAGACCATGCTTTAATACTCATCTCTCTTCCTTATATTAGTGTTGGATCCCCTTGATTTCATCCTCTCTTTTTTCTGAGAAAGCACATTGGAGTTTTAGTTTGGCTTTCTGACTGATGGTTTTGCCAGTGCAACAGCAGAAACAAGATGCCCAGCATTCATTTGAAGTTGTTCTCTTCTAAGGAGACTGTATGATGGCATGCTTGATTAAATGCACCTGCTAGCAGCTAAACCAACCAAACCTGTTAATCAGAAGGGGGTGTCCACATCTGGCACATCAGTAATAGCATGCATTCGCAAATCTTGATCAATGCAAAGTACGTGCAGACAGTGTAGATGTCATCACTGATTACACTGGGTTCTCTTTCATTTTTGTCAAGTCGTGCCATGCCTCTCATGTCCTAGTAGACATGGTGTAAAGGTGCCATCACATTTACCATCGCTCTGTGAAAATCTACTCATTTGAAAATAAATTGAGATCAAGTCGGTCTCTTCAATACCGTGTTCACCAACAGAAAGCTGTTTAATTAGAAAGTGACTTCTGTGAGAGCTGGGCTTTACTACTGACAACAGACCATGATTCATTACTGTGACTGCACAAACTTACAAAGTTGTCACAGGCTCTTCTGAAACAAAGAGGAAAAATATGCATCACCATTTGTTTATACTTTTTTAATATTTTTTTTTTATATAATAATCCACATTCAACAGAAATGTTTAAAAACAAACATTACTTTCAAACGCATTTATAAAAAAACCACCCCCCCCCCAAAAAAAAAAAAAAAAAAAAGTGTACCCTTGTTGATAACTGACTTTGTGTTATGGAAGCAACTGCATTTTCCATTTCAAAAATAATAATTAGATGCAAGCAGTACTTGGGTTTCTGGATAAAACTTGAACAATCTCCAATATACTGCAGAATTACAGAGCATATTCACCATCAACAATCTGAAGTGCAGATTTCATATAACCGTAGAATTCTGGTCATTTCAAAACCTGCTAAACCTTCCGATTTACCATTAACATTTGTGCAGTGAGCCTCAATGCACTACTCTACACTTCATAGAACAGAAGGCAGAAAAAGCCAAAAAAAGAAAGAAAGGAACAAAGTGAATCTATCATTACAAGAGTTTTAGACAGTCATTTTATTCATATCAACGAGTTACCATTTTCAATGGTTCTCTCATCCAGCTTGTTTTACAAAAAAAAAAGAGGGAAAAAAAAAAAACATCAAATATCTCCTTTTGAATCTGCCTTGATTACCAACTGCTTTACGATCGAAAAATACATATCTACTGAGAAAACATGACAAGGACCAACCCAAACATCTAAACTTCCTCTCGCCCGCCCTGACCTGCTCATCTACGGGTGGAGGAAGAGACTACAAATCAAACTTGTCAGCAGAAGGTGAAGCAGACTGAAATCCAAAGTGCTTTCAGGAAGTCTGAGAAGATCAGGGGTCTAGCGGACCATCTTGACAGGTCTCTGGAGGGAGGAAAGATCTCGGCGGTCTCGATATGCTGACCGGTGGATGGCCAGCGGTCTCAGAATCTCAGATGGGACTTGTGTTTGACCATGTATCTGTAGAGGAGATGTAGGGATAATGAGCTATTTGAGCAGGGCATTTTTAGCACCACACTGATACGCTGTTTTCATTCAAATCAAAGCGTAAATAAACGTAGAAAACGTATCTGTGTGGTGCGGCTGTCACAGAACAGCATACGCAGTTTGCGTTCGGCGGATACTCTCCAAAATGGTGCTACGGTGACGCGGAGGAGAAGAATTGTTGAAGAAATTCGTTATTTTCGTTTTCTTTGCGTACAAAAAGTATTCTCATTGCTTCATAAAATTCAGATTGAACCACTGATGGCATATGGACTATTTTGACGATGTTTTTTATACTTTTCTGGGCCTTGACAGTGTTAATTACTGGGGCAGTCAATGGGACAGTCACAAGCCTCCCGGTTTTCATCCAAAATATCTTAAATTGTGTTCCGAAGACGAACAAATTTTTTACGGGTTTGGAAAGACATGGGGGTACGTGATTGACAATTTTAATTTTGGGGTGGAGTAACCCTTTAACAGTCTTAGTCACATTTTAGTCATTTGAGTCTTTATAGGTTTAGTCTAGTTTAAGCTGATGAAAAGTAATTGCATTTTTGTCAACTCTTAGTCAAACTGCAGTTACTGCATTTATTTTAATAGCTATTTTATATGTAGTCTTCAAACAAAAATAGTCATTAATTCTTCTGTTTAGACCAAATCAATTAAGCTTATGAGAAATTTGAATCAAGGATTGAATTTGGAAAACTAGAATAAATTAAGACAATTTTCATTTTTGAGTAGCGATACAAATTAAACTCATTTTTCAGATAAAGTTAGTTTACTTAAGTATACATTTATTTAACATCTTTTATTGGTTAACATTAATGACACAGATAGGTATTTAATTAGGAATGCTGTCCATTTAAGACGGAAGACACATTCAGTTTTCACCCACCTGCTTACGTTCACTTAAGCCATAAGCGACTGTATTTACGTGAGATACTCTACACAAAAGACATTTGGACTGCTGTGTGTGTATTTGAGCACCGAGAACTGATCGCACACTGCATTCACACTAATACACAGATCTTTCTGTATTTCGACATATCAGATGTTTTGTCCTATTCTGAAAACATAACTGACTGTGTTTACATCAATTTTGTTTCCTAAAAGTACTTGGAGATGCAAGTGCACTTAACCGCAGCCACGAGCTTCAGGACAAGCAAACAGAAAGTGCACGTGAAAGTCTGTCAGTACGTGAGTTTCGTGCATATAATATGAACTGCATTCCAAACGGCATGAATGAAAGCATCTCTAAAGTAAAGCACTGAAATAACACAGTTGGAAGCACACGCTTGTCAAGCAATGTGCATGCGTCTTACAGCGCATATTCTGTGCAAGCCTGCCGCGATTGTCTCTAGCGCACACACGTGCCATATGCGGGGAAAAAGCCAAGCTCAGAATCCATCAAAGCATGTTGTTTTTTTCCCCGCACTAAGCTTGGGGAAAAGCTTTCAGATTTAAAAATAGTGGGTGCTTTTTTTTAATACTCGTGTGACAAGTGCGTATGCAAATGATGTCAGTAGGCTACAATCGATTATGGTCTATTTCTGCATCGATGTGGATGTGAATGATTCTGCATCGCGATGCATTGATGCAACGATTAATTTCAACACCCCTACCCCTTATGTATTTATTCCCTAGACACGGGGCGTAATATACAGTTAATTCCATTTATATGACTTTATGCGATTGCGGAAATCACAGGATGCTACTGTAAAGACATTTATAATGTTACATAAGATTTATATTTATTTATAAAAAACAAAAAACAAAAACACTGTTTGAACTTTCTGCTGCTTTTAAACTTTCTATTTATCAAAGTAACCTGGAGAGAGGAAAAAAAAAAAAAAAGAAAAAAAAAAGTAGTATTATAATAGCATAAAACTTTCATAAAAATGAAATTTCGATTGTAAGAATTCATTTTTGTCCTCACTGCATTTCAAACATTTTTTCATGTACCTGACAACATCAGCCTAAACTAATGAAGTACTTATTAACAGTACTGGTACAAACTTATTTTAATGTGAATTAAACCCATGAACTTTCAATAGAATCCTTAGCTTTGCTATATAATACACTCTCTGATTCACTGCTGAAAACTTATAAAGCAGTGCACTGTTAGAACGTGTTCCTCTCCAGTGTGTGCTATGCCAAAAGTGGACTGAAAGGTCATCGTTTGACAGACACAGAGCTGCAATCCTGACCTGTCCAGTGTTTCCCAGAAGCGGAGGAAGACGGGCCGGTCCAGATGTCGTTTGTGGTGGCTCAGCTCCAGCACAGTCACGTCCCACTTCTGCACGTTTGGGTCCATCCGTGCCTCATCGTACTTCAGGTGAAAGGCTCGGACTAAATGAACATAAGCATGGAATAAAACCCACTCTTTTCTGTAAGTAATCAATGTGGTGTATTGTAAATAATGTGCTGCGTTTTCCCTGACCAAACTCACTTTTGGCAAATATATCCACGGGGGATCCATCAGGCAGCAGCCACGGCCAGCCCTTGAACTGCCAGGCAGGACCCTGGACGAAGACGGCCACTACACGATCCCTGTGAACAAACAACAAAATCAGTCTCAACTGATGGTTAGGCCCTGAGTTATTACCTATGAAGAGCACTCAAAATCAGTAATTTGAGGTTGCTATGTTCAGTTTCAGCTGAAATGGTTTTGGGGTGGTGAAAGCTTTGACATAAGTGATTTTGATGAACCAATATTGATTCTTAAAATCACAATATCCATCTTTTAGTCTATAGTTTTCAGTTGAGTGATAAAATCGTCACTAAGCATTATTCGTAGCGCACGGACCATCAAATAGACACCACTATAACTTTACAGCATTTTGCTAAAAATATGCACAATTTTACATATTCATTATATTCTTACTTGACCTGTTAGGGATGTCTTTATTAAAGTACAGTTGAATAAATTTGTCATAAAAAGTTATTAAAGCCACAGTTTGTTTATATAGCCACAACAAATTGGAGAAGAAAATATTGAAAAGTGTACACAAAATGTGCAATTTAAATGTTTGTATGCAACTCAGCTTTTATTTGAGTGTTGATTATTTAAAAAAAAAAAAATGCTTAATTAACTGATTATTAAATAAACTATATCAAATTTTTTGGCAAAAAAAAAAAAAAAAAAAAGTTGAATCACTTTTTATTAGTCAATGTCCAAAATGAACCAGGCAAATCCTGTTGATATAACACACAGTGCACTGAAAATAACCACTGCTTCCAGATACTGTGATAGATGAGCTCACCAGTCCTGTGGGGCGAGTTTGAGTGGCTGGTCGATCACTCTGTAGGGTACCGTGACGCTGATGGTGGCACCACCTGGCTGAACCTGATCTTTACGTCTCTGCAGCAGAACCTCGTTGTCCCTCTGAATGCCCTGCTTTTTCTTATCCTCTGATGTGACAAACCTGCCAAGAAGAAAAAAAATTAACTATTTTAACAGCCAGATAAAATATATTTTATATACATTAGCAATTGCATTCATTATTGAACGTTAATTGAACAGCTCTGCAGACATTGTCTAACAAACAATTGCATCCACAGAATATAAAACTGATTTACTCTCATGTGAATCACCTCTGAAGGTACATGCACAGGCCTGAAAGCAGCTTAAACTTCACACGTTCCATCCCAAAAGATGTCAGTGCAGAGAAATATTAGCTGAAACTGCAAGAATCATTAGTCTTCTGATCCTAAATTGTCATTATTAAATGTTAAAATCCAACCTACACCTTGTAAATAGTCAGTGAATTCACCACCATATTTAAAACTATAACACTGGGAATGCATTTCACATCTGTATACAGGCAATGTCAACAGACTACTTGCACTGAGCCTCGTGATGCACTTCCATTTTGAAATAATACAACTTCAACCACATATTTTCAATGTGCTGTAAACATTTAGTTGACTAAAAGCGGGATGATTTCAAAATCCGGTCACTTTCAGAAACAGGAGAGGAGATATTCTGATGATCACTGTGTGCAGAATTTTCCAAACTCGACAGAACTTGAAGTTTTAATCCAACATAAGCCGATCTGAGAAAGCAGTGGCTGGTAAACACATTGTACGTGATTGTTTCAACAGAGTGTCAGTGCTCTAAACTAGTAATCCTGACACTGCAGTGTTGAATGAATTGTAATTGAATCTGTATTAAATATGTTAGTCACTATTCTGTGTCATTTTTCAGTCAAAATAATTTTTACTGTATGTAATGCCAAAATATGATTCAAAGTAGTCATTACAACGAATCAAATGAGTAACATCGTTAAATTTCTTCAAGGCATTTACCGCACATTCATTCAGTCATTTTAAACACTGGAATAAGAGCACCAACATACATAAGCAATACTGCTGTTTCCCCGAAAATTAGCCAGAGTTTTACTACAAATAAAACCAGAGAATTGCAGCTGTAGTTAAACCATAGAAACCACAAATTAACCCGGGTTTTGCTACACTAACCATAGTTTAATCGTGGTATTTGTAGTAAAATTGTGGTTATACAAACAGTAATTCGAGAAAAGAAAAAAAAAAAACAACAACAACATGGTTACATGGTTGTTTATCCATCACATTAACGTAAAACTAAATTTAACAGATAGGAAATATGATCACTAAGAGAAAAATACTGTTAATGAGAAAAGTGCTGGACTGCGTCAGGTTAGTGGAGAAATATTTATTTATTATTTAGAATACACATTTGGAAAGGAAATATATTTCTAGGAATATTTCAGCAGGTTAAAGATAATTGATGTTAACGCAGAGAATATGATTGTTTAAAAAAAATGTAGTAATGATCTGCGTTTTCATGAAATATTTAAGATTCAGCCCTTTGTAACAATTATTTTTTGTTAATCAATTTTTTTTTCTTTAAATAGATGATTAATCTAACAATCTCCCCCAATAAATATATCAATTATTTTCTGATTAGTTGATTAATCATTTGGTTAACTCACCAATAAACAATAACTGCAAATTCTGCCATTCATTTTTAAACGTTTAAAACATTTTTGGTGCCAAGAATAAAGAAGTCAGTAATACAATGTATGTGCCGACATACCTTCCATGTTCATTTATGTTTACTTCATGCTATAACTAGTAATAAAGAGGAAGAGATGATCTGTCATGCTATTTATTGTTTGAATTGACAGTTTCAAAGCTGAGACTCTGATTCTTTTAAAAAGTAACAAAGCTCAGTATGATTATTGGATGGGAGAAATGCTCCAAATAATGTTCAGTGAAGTTTTTTGGTTTGGCTGATGCAGCCTAACTACTGCCCAACCACACAAAAACCAAGAAGAAACAAAAAAAAACAAACAACACAAACAAATGACAACGTGTATGTGTGATTTGTGCTGGGTATGCCTACAGGGGTGGAATGTTTGAAATGACCATGTGCACCCACTAGAAACAGCAAGGGTGGAGATGAAGTGCATGTGAATGTGTGCGCGTTTGTGCTAGATCATATCTTCACAGAAGTGTTATTCAAGCATCAGCCACTGCCACTTTGCATGTGTGTGGTATGAGTTAGTTAATTCTCACAGGCAGTTCAGGGGGAATGCAATATTGTCCAATGTCCGATGTCCAATGTCCAAACCAAGTGCATACTACCGTTTTCGATCGCCTTCAGGAAATCACCCTCACAAACAGACGATCATCTCACTTTTTCTGTTAATCACCATTTTTAGCAAAAAGCATTTTATCAGTACAAGCATTTGTTTTGACTCATTCAAACTTCTTCATTTCTTTATAGTTCTGAAAAAAGATTTTTTCCTGTCTACGGAGGAGAAAGACGAGTTAACATTCCCATAAAGTCAGCTGGATCAGATGACCCGATGGCCTTTTTAGCCAAACCTGGCACCTAAGAACAACCGGTTTGACTGGTGTGAGCTGGTTGAACTTTCATGGTGACCTGTCCCTTCATGATCTCATGAGAATGGTTTCATGTCAATTTGGACTAAAAACATCTGTAATACTCTAACACGAATGAGGGATGTTTGTTGTTTGACAAAAATCGTAACCTAATTTTACAGATGATTGAATTTAGTTGTAACTTTCCTATGGATCATCTAATCAGCACTTACTTGAGGTCCTGTAAAAGATCCTTGGCGTTGAGCATTGTGATTAAAGATGTTGTAGCTGCAGGGATGATGATAATGGGAGTTCTAGAACCTGGAAAAACAATTTGTTGTTGTTGCTGTTAAAAAATAAACCAGCTAACTGCAGTGATCCTGCAGAATACTGCATAATAATAAAAGCATTTTAAAAATAAGACATTTTAAATTCAGGTTTTTAAAAAGAATTACATATACATACACACACACACTAAATATATATTCTAGAGAAAGATGTATATTCACTTTAGAGCCTTCCTGAATTCTGTCTCCATGCCCACAATTTGTTTTTACACTACATGTTGGTATAAACCCATATAATTTGATAAAGACCAATTATGAAAACATGCTTGTTCAAAACCGTATATTTCCTTTCCTCATCCATGTTGTTGAAGACGTACCTTTCTTTTGGTTAGGTGGGGGTCTTGCTTGAGAGACTAAAGACAAGACAATCAAACACAACAAATATAGACACATTGTTATTCTGACAAGAAATAATTTGAAAAGAAAATTAGAAATAATTTATGCACCTGCGGATTCAGATGCGATGGAGAACAATGTGTGCTTTGCAGCGCCACCTCAAACTTAAAAGAGTATTGATCGTTTATCAAAGAGGCAATAGAGTGTGCCAAAGCATTGTGCAGAACATTCCTCACATATTATACTGTGAGTACATTAACACTGGTTTGCTTTAGATGAGCGATTAGATGGATGTTCAGATTTTTTTTTTCTAGACGTTCTTGATCTTAAGTCGTCAAGAAGAGGGTGAAGGTGAAGTGTGTAATTTCCAATGCCACTAATGTCAACAAATGGAATGATATCTCTTTAAACAAGTTTTATGCTACGTGAGTTTAATTTAAACAACAAACTCACTGATCACAAAGATATAAACTTTTCAGCTATACATCCATCATTGGTGGACCACTGATATGGTTGGTATTAAAGTAGAAGAAATTATTTTGAACTATAATACATAACTGAAATACATATAGCTTTTGTTCAGGAACATAAAAGGTTCTCAGAGACAAAAAAAAAAAAAAAAAAAATTCACCAAC
>JAFVLL020004347.1:0-17440 GCA_021397915.2 Tor tambroides | reverse complement strand
ATCCAAGAAAAAACATATATATGTAAGAAAACATTCTACAAGTGTGCAAATCTCATTGCAAGTATTCACATACTGATCTGCGGATGTACAAAATTCGTCTGCGACTTCACATTTTTGATGCAGGTGTGTGAGTGTGTTTTGCACCATATTCACTGCAGCAATAGTAGCAAAACATGTGAGCGTACGAGTTTCTTGATTTGTGATTCGTGGAATAGGATTTGTGCACCTGCAATGAAGGATTCGAGAAGGTGTAACTGTTGTGTTGTGTTTGTGGGAGAGAGAAAAAAATCTACAAGTTTGCAACTTTTGTCTGTGGCTTCAAATTTACTAATACACATGTGTGACTATTCTCTACAACTACAAATTCTGCTGTCACAGACACTCAGTTTTTTCGCACCAAATTTACCTCCATAGAGATCTCAGCTGCGGGCGAGGAGGATCTCCCCACCGCGACGCGACAAAGGACTGGTTGTCGCGTCGTGTGTGGAATTACTGACATATTTCCCTGTTTGTGCTCAATTAAGTGGCAATGGATTTGATATGAAAGTCATTTTCCACAACATTTAAAAGTCGAAATAGACTACTTAAATTTTTTGGCTAAAAATGAAACAGCTTTTGAAACAAAATTAATGAAAGCAAACATTTGAAAGGCAACATAAAAAAAATCTCAAACCATTGTTTTGTCAACAGAAACCAAAAGCCAAATTAAAGTTTAAATAACATACTGACCAAAACCAAAATTAAAGTAGGCCTATAAATATAACATAGCCTAGCTGTATAAAACACCTGACAGTGATCTGGCATTTCTGGAAAATACCCTTGATCTGAGAAAAGTTTAAATGCAGTGTTGGGCTCCTTACTCAAAAATGTAATTTATTACTTGTTACTAATTACTCTTTTCAAAAGTAATGTTATTACTTTATTTATTACTTTCTGGCAACAGTAGCTAATTAGTTACACAACTAGTTACATTACTTTTCTTTCACACCCCACATAAGTTGTAATTGCATATCTTCCACATAAAATTCTCCTAAAATATTCCTAACAATATATTTCTGCCTCATCATTTGACCAAAATCCACACTGGATCACAGTCAGTTATTACAAACACTCAATGATAATTGATGGCGACTTTAAGTAAAAGTGTATTAACCTCATTAATTGTCATGTGTAGCTTGAAGCTAATTGTGGCTATTATTTCTCCGTTACCCATATACGATTATATTTTCTGATGTATTTTATCAAAAGAAATCACATAAGTTAGAACATAAGAAAATGTTTCGTTCTCTAAAAAGATTTTTTTTATCATAGTAATATAATCTATACCTGGATCAGAGGAATGTGGGTGGGTAAGCCATGTAATGCCACAACTTACACATTAGTGTTCAGATCATCTTTTATTTTGACAAAATCAATGTAATGGCAATATTTACATCTGCTGAATGTAAGCTTTTCCATATTCCAAGCTTGCCTGCTGCTCTGGTGACTTAATGTGTTCATGAGTTGTGAAAATTATGAAAATAAATCTAGGAATTATTGGATTGTTGGACTGCAAATCAGTAGGTTGAGGCATCAAAAGTAACTAAGTAACAAGCTGTTTTATGGATGGTAACTGTAATATTATTACTGAGATCTTATTAGTATTAGTTACACAACTAGTTACTGCAAAAGTAATAATATTACTGTAACTAGTTAGGCTACTACTCAATTTGTGGTCGCACCTTTCACTCCAAATCTTCCTTCATTTTATGGCAACTCTTGTCAAAATTTTGTCAGTATCTTACAGTTTACTTGTTAGCAGACATTACAAAAAAATATGTTATTGAATTTTAGCAAAATTATTAATGTAAAAGAGAAAACAGCTATTTGTGTAATTGGACACTTTACTCAAAAACTTGTGACAACTTCCCCCTTTAACAACTAGCCCCCAACTCCTCTATATTCAGCTGGAAAAACTCACTGGAACATGTATTTGGATGTGGCCCAGCTCCTCTGATAGGTTACCTTCTGTGAACTCTGAGTGGCCCTGCCTGGTGAATTCCCAAAAAATGCTGAATTAAACAGATTTGATGTCAAAACTTTAAAAGCTCTTTAAAACACTGCACTGCACCTTATGTACAATTTCACATAACACAAATTATTACAATCACAAAGACAGGGCTGTTTCTAGCCAATTTGATGCCCTAGGCAAAATCCCTATTGGCGCCAGTTTCTTGTTGTCAAATTGGTTGTCATAGTGACGACACTAATTTGTGGAGACTGAGTTCCACAAATCTGAATGCATTATTTGTAAATTGACTTAAGATAAACATTTTGCACAATTTATTATCTGTAATATTATCGTGTTGCCACTAGATGCCTGTATAGCCCTATGTAACAATCCCTAGTAGCTAAGACATTGCACATAATTTACACATAAATCACACATAAATTAATTTTGGACAACATTTGGATTTGGATACATTTAGATACTATCAATGGCTTCTTTTTGTCTTTATCTGTTTTTTGTTCAATTGTTTTGTTGTTGTTGCTTGAAACATTGATTTAAAGTGTCAGTTATTGCATTATTATTTCTGTCAAACCTATAAGACCCTTTGTTACCCCAAACTACATATAAAAGCCTGATCAGTGGCATAAAAGTAATCAATGCAGCTTAATCCTTTGCTACTCATTAACGCGTGAACTTCCCCTTTAAATAACGTGACGCTCTGCCCTCTATGTGTATGACGCTTCTCCCATTAAGTGCTGTGTTAGAAGTGAATGAATTGATTCAGCATTTCGACACCTCCATAAGGATGTATTAAACTCGACAAAGCGGTTTAATAAAGGATGTATTGATCTCGTGAATTAGCGAATTTTACTATACCAATATTTTTTAATTGGCTGTTAAAGTTTATATGGGAATATTACATGACACGCTGATCCTTTAACAATGCATTGGCGCAAAAACGCACACCTTTTGGACAAATCGGACAACATTTTGGACAACACGATTTATCAACTGCCACAAAATACTGCCTAAACAAATGTAGGATATCAGAGACCGAATCAGACAAATTTAAGATGCATCAGAACATTGAAAACGGATAGCTGGGAATTCAGAGAGGCAAGATATGGAAACAGGGATTGGCTGTGAATCAGATTCCTAGCTCCAACTAGTTCTGGAGCAAGCAACCAACCGACTCTTTCACAGAACAGCTTTTGCAACATTAAAACAAAGGAACACTTATTGATAATTCCAACTCAGGAAAAAGACTGTCAAATTTGGGGCAAGTAATCAAGACTTATGGTCAAAGAGATGGCCAATCACATGTAAACCTGTGATAGAAAGTCACGAGCTACAGACTCTCTTGGGCGGGTCTCTACCCCCACAAGACAAAGACTGAGACTGAAAATTCCTTAGGAGACTCTTAACCTTTCTGGTCATTACAGAACATGCCTCTATTCTCCATAGAACTACACAGAGACAATCTCTCCATATGCTACAAAATCATCTTAAAGGACTTATGAAATATTTGCATAGAAATAACCCACATCATGTATGTAACCCACACAATTAACTATCATGTTTTAATCAAATATTAGGTATGTCTTTTTAATCATTATTAATAGCTGGAAGGATTCATATGCTTGCTTGGTATGTATGAGCTGAAAATTCATGCTTTTAAATAAGCTTTTTCCAATTAATTCTTTTTTGTAAAATGCATCACAATCTTCTATAGAAATCATCCCTAAAATGATACTTTACAAGAGCTGTAGCATCCAGACTATGTGACTGATCAGATAACATGTTGATTTATGATCAGGAGGAAACAGAGCATCACCCCAAGCTAAAGACGATATCTAATTGGTCAAGATTTCCAGATGGACGGTCTGAAAGTCAATTTAAAAACTCAGACACCATCAAACCTTTCTTCAACTTTTCTTCTCAACTCCTTCTTCCTTGCCACCGCCGCTTGACGCTGTTTCTTGAGCTGCGTTTTGCCCACGTGCCAGCTGCTACCACAATGAGAAGAAAACCCACCTAGTCTCGCATCTTTTATTCTTTTACTTTAATTCTTTTCTTTCCGCTGAGTTTCGTGCTGGGTTGTTTGCCAACGCCGTGCCTCCGAGTCCGACCTCGAGCGCCCGCCTAAACTTCAACCAGCCCACAACTCCGCAACTTCAGCCAAGAGCCAGCCTGACGTTACTCAAAGAGACTGCTGAACTTCAGCCAATTCCAGTAACTCGAAAACTCTTTCTTCTGCAAAGAGACGACAAAAGGGAACCCCAGCAACGCAAGTAAAACAACTCAGACTTTTTAGCTGGATTGGTGCATTTATTATGGATTTTAAATTAATGGAAACTCAGTTTCAGGTTAAATAGTGGGATTGGATACACAGTCTAGGTAATTGTGAAGCATATTGTTGTGTATCCAGGGATTTCACATTTCCTAGTACTCTTAACTCATCCTTTCCTGCTCTCTCTTTCCTGCAAACGGTGAATGTGTGAATGCTTGTGTTCATGTGTTGTAGATTAGTTTACATGTCTTAGATTTATATAAATTAAATCTTATTTATATTGAAAAGAGAAGTATCTTGTGTTTTGTGTTCACAAGTTAATGTCTTAATCTGTCGATCTTGTTACTGTGCTATTGAATAGTGTTTTCACTATATTTTGGATTTTAATATCCAGTGCAGAGTTGATTGTTATACGGATCCTGCCGTGAAACAGCGATTCTGTCCAAATTCCCTATAAAATCATAAATGATTCCCTTTGAGCTAAATTAAACTATTTCTTTAAATGAAATATATATATTACGTATTTTACGTTACACAAAATACTGATTTTGTGCACTTTATTTACTGTACCAATATTTTAAATTGGCCTTTGAACTTAGCTTTATTGCATGGCAAAAAAAAAAAAAAAAGCATTACCTTGCCAAAGCACTGACAGAGCCCATTGATCTAATGGCGTTGATGAGCGCTCCAAATGCAAGCATGCAATAATCAGGCAGCAATAGACACCGCTCTGATCCAATGGCATACAGGCATTGTCAGATTGACAGTACTCTAGCCCAATGATGTTGGGGATCCAGTGGGGGCGGCAGTCATATTTCAGGGTGACGGTGCTACTCTTTATCACAACCCTGCTAAAATGTAATGCCAGTATGTGCGCTCATTGGCGCCCCTTCAGCTGGTGGCACCCTAGGCGACCGCCTAGCTCGCCTATGCCTAGAAACGGTACTGCACAAAGATTAGACACAGAACTAAAAGAACATGTATTATGGTGAAAGGCCACGTAACTGCACATAAGATTTTGTGTGGTAAATTGGTAGCCAACATCATGATATTTGGTCAACCTTGTATACTGAGCAGGAATAGCCTTGCCTCTAAAATAAAGTGAAAAGAAACAACTTCAAAAGGCATTTCAAATTGAAATAAATAAAAAAGAACATAGGAGCACAAGGAGAATGGATCACTCCTGTCCAAAGTCTGGAATCCAGGCACTTCTGGTACACCACTGCTGGAATGCAGCTGTCATACGAGGAGGATCAATCAGGAGAGAGTTATTAGGACACAAATATTGCAAGTCCTTTAAAATGGGCTGCGTCTGAACGTCTAGGCAGCTGATGTGTTGTCTTGCTGCCCTGTCAGGCAAGCCCATAATGCCTAAGCAGAACATGGTTATGCAGGGTGAAATTGCCTTTCTGGCTCTCTATCCCTATTGACAACCCATGGTAATTCAAACTGGAACACAACCACTTAACCAAGCAAGATTACAATAAAGCAGTAGTTATGTATTATATGCTGCAAGTTCTATCATTTTGCATAGCTTAATATTTGAAGATCACCAATAAACTTATTAAACATCTCAGCTTTGTGAATGGACAAAAAGCATCACTAATGACAAAAATCAAATGCATGCAAAAGGCTCACATCCAGATACACACTCTCATGGAGTGAAATGGAACAGAATTTTCCTCTTTTTTTTTAGAACTGATGAAGTTAATATTAAAACAGTTTCTTCTGCATAATATTTGTTATATTATATTAACAAGGAAACTAATTATTTGTCAAATTCAAATGAAATTTTTGAATTTTTTGGCAGTTTAAATTTTATATTGTTAGATTTCATGTAACACTGCTGTAGATCACATGACAACCCTCTCCAACAGCAGAATGTTACTTTTTTTAGAGACAAGAAAACAAATTTCTTGTCAAATTAGAATATGTTTTTTACAAGCAAAATACACTGCCTGGCCAAAATAAATAAATCAATTTATTAAAAATAAAAATAAATTAGTTGATTTAAATAATACTTAAGACACTTGAGATATTAGTTTTGAATCATTTTTGCAGTGATTAATATGTTTCTGGCGTTTTTTATGTTTTGTAACAATTCTTTGAACCCTAACTGATAGAGTGTGTAGCTTTTATTTCTTAAATAACCATGTCAGAATATGTAACCTTGTACATTTTCCAGGATGACAATGACAAGATTCATTGGACCAAACTCTGAAATTGTGGTTGAGTGAGTATGAGGAACCATTTTCATGTATAAATTGGCCACCTATAAGCTTAACCCTATTGAAAGTCTTTAGGATGTGCTGGAATCGACTTTACAGAGTTGTTCAACTCTCCCACTGTCAATACAAGATCACAGCCAAAAATGAATGCAACCCTTGATGGAAATAAATGTTGTGACATTGCATAACATAACATTGTCAAAACTGTGCATTTGTTGTGGCATTATGTTATCAAAGCTAAAGGCAGTCCAGTGAAATATTAGAGTGTGCAATTTTTTTTTGGACAGGCAGTATATATAATCTGTGATCACATTTACCAGTAACATTTACATTTTTACATTTATGCATTTGGGAGATGATTTTATTCAAAGCGACTTACATTGCATTCATACTGTTACCACTTATCCAAAGTTTCACTCATGTTTATGCTAATAACTTTTGAACCATAAGGCACAGTAGGAAAATTTTTCCTCTAATTCCTTAGCTCCAAATTTTAAACTATAAAAATAAATATAGCTGCAAGCAGCAATTACGGGGCCAAGAACTCCAGAGGCAAAATGAGGAGCCAAGCATGGCATGGAGCATCAGACCAAATGCAACAATGAGTAATAAAAGCAATTTTAGGATGATTGTAATTGAAATGGCTAAAAAAATCATAAATACAACCTCTAGTAATATGATTAAATGGCTTATCTTTTTTGACCAATAGGTGGTGCTGTAATCAAATCATTTTGGTGTGTTCTGTGTGAGGTGACAATGGCATACACACAGTTTGTTGTCATTATGTCAAAGCTTTGCAGAGATACAGCCTCAAAGTCATTTTGGCACCATACCTAAAATTTGGTGCGGTGCTGTATGAAAACAGTTATGTCTATCGACACAAAATCCATAACTTTTTGTCAGCACAGTCTGAAGATGATCTGACTCGATTTTGGTTAAAATCGGACAAATGGTTGAGGAGGAGTTCGAAAAAGTACGTTTTCAACATAAATCAAAATGGCAGACAGGAAGTTTGACCCACAATGGCATAACTGATATCCATGTTGTCGGCATGACCCAAGGAATATTTTGAGACCAGTTTCATTACAATAGGCTAATGAAATCAAAAGCTATTAGCATTTTTTGAAATTTCAAAATTAATGATTAATGAATGGTTTACTACTCTTGACCAATAGGTGACGCTGTTACCAAAATGACGTGACCTGGTCAGTGTGAGGTAACAATGGCACATACAAAGTTTGGTGTAAATATGTCAAAGCTTTGCAGAGATACAGACTCAGATGCAGTTTGGCATCTTTCCAGCAAAAAAAACGAAAACCATTTCGTATATCGACACGAAATTCATAACTTTTGCCAGCATGATCTGAAGATGATCCGATTCAAATTTCGTGGAAATCGGACTAACGGTCTAGGAGGAGTTCGAAAAAGTAGGTTTTCAACATGACTCAAAATGCCGGACAGGAAGTTCAATCAATTATGGCAAAATTAGTATTGTTGTTCTCGGCATGGTCCAAGAAATCTATCAAGACCAGTTTCATTACAAAAGGCTAATGTAAACAAAAGTTATTAGCATTTTTATTATAAGCATTTATAACTATATTTAGTTATTAGCATTTCATTATAACTTTTGAGCACAAGGTGGCGCTGCCCCGAAACTTTTTGAGTATCATCAGGGGGCGTGGTGCCGAAGAAGCATACCAAGTTTTGTAACGATACGTCAATGAGTTCGGAAAATATAGAATTTTACAACAAAATTCAAAATGGCCGACACTCAAAATGGCTGACATGGAAAAATTGGATATGGTTCGATTCGGCATGATGCACCGAATCTAGAGACCAGCAGTTTTGTGATTTTTGGTCAAACCATTGAGAAGTTGTAAGCAAAAATAGCCATTTTTCATGTTTTCATTTTATTTTAAATTTTGGAGTTCATTCGGCTACCTGCAGTGTTTCGCCGCAGTTCCACCTAGTGGTCAGGAGATATTAAAAACTAGTACATGATTTTTCTGCCATTTTGACTAAAATCATCTTAAAATGGTTTTAATTACTCATTGCTGCAGTTGGTCTGATGCTTGCTTCTGTAGTGTTTGGCCCCGTAATTGCTGCTTGCAGCTATATTTATTTGATTATTATTGTTACATTTTCATACAAAACAATGATTTACAGTGGTTAGAAAGGGAAACAAACACAAAATCAGTCAGTTCTGCTAAGCCTGTTTATTTATTTTCACACTTTACTGTGGCACAACTAAAGTTGGACAGGTAGACTCAGAGAAGAAGTGAAAGTCCAGTCAAAGCAAAATTTACAGGTTTTGGGGGTGATGATGATGACTGGGAGAGGTGTAAGTGACAGAAATTTGGTATGCTTTAAGGCTCTGTTGCTATGTGGGTATTTAGCATTGTGGCAGAAAATAGAAGTGGAATGGACAATAAAAGCCTATGCTTACTCTTGCCTTGTAAATTAACTTTTACAGGGCCGACACACAAATACTGCTCTATGAATGTGCTGCTTCAGTTACAGCAAGCATTAGTAAAATAAACATAGCACAAAAATATAGCACAAGTCAAATAAAAATTGCTGTGTCACTGTGAACACCAAAACATTCTACTGAAATTGCATCAATTGACTACAGATGTTCATTTTTTATTTTTTATTTTTTTACAAATTAAAGAATTTGCCCCATGGCAATAAACATTCTCAGCTATCAAAATCATTTCATCTTAGGTCAATTATTTAATATTTTTACACTCAGGAATGAACTAATTCAAGAAAGTCCCACCATGCTTTAAAAATGCCCCTACTTTTTGAGGTCTGTGAGGGATTCTGGAATGAGTGTTTCCATTACGACAGGTGGAAGTCAGTAGCTTACAGCTCCAGGCCATTCACGGAAGCAGAAACATGATATGCACAAATCGAGAAAGATTCCCTAACTAGTGTGTGAGCCTGTAAGAAATCTGAAAAATACCTAGAGGAGTTCAATCTGGTGGCAGACCACAAGCTGCTGACAACAGGAGCTTTGAGAACAAATACAGAAAAATAACAAGACATTCTCGTAGAATTAGTTGACATCAGTATTCAGGACCATGAACAAAATATGTTATTTTAAATTTTGTACAAAATATCAAAATGTACACTATGCAGCTTAATAAGTATCGAATGAAAAGTCATTTCTTCTTTTTGGTTTTCTTCTCAGTCGCAGCAGTTACTGAAGTGTTTGGTCCTTCAGCCCAATCAGGCAATTTTCTCTTTGTAGGCTGACTTTCAGTCTGTGGAAACAACAAGAATCAACCTGTAGTTAGTTATACTAATTTTTAAGAAAGCTGACATATATATCAGTAAGCGCTTTTAAGCAAATATTTAGCACATTTTCAGTCTCCCCTACTGACCAGTTTGTCAGATATTAACTAAAAATAAACGGTAACACTTTAGTATTGGAAGCAATTCTCACTATTAACTACAGTAGTTGCTTATTAGCATGCTTATTATTAACATATTGATTGTTTATTAGTACTTATAAAGCACATATTCAGCATGACCATATTTTACATCCTAATCCTACCCAATACCTAAACTTAAACTACCTTACTAATTATTAAGCAGCAAATTAGCAGTTTATTAAGGCAAAAGTCATAGTTAATGGTTTGTTAATAGCAAGAATTAGACCGTAAAATAAAGTGTGACCAAATAAATGGTAGTTTGGGGACCAATTCTCACTGTTAACTAGTTGCTTATTAGCATGCATATTACTATCGTATTTGTGGTTTATACTACATAAAGCACATATTAATGCATTAATCTGCATGACCATATTTTAGATCCCTTAATCTGACCCATACCTAAACTTAACTACCTTACCATTAATAAGCAGTAATTAGGAGTTTACTGTGGCGAGTAATTAAGGTAGTTAATAGTTGGTTCATAGTGAGAACTGTTCCCTTAACTAAAGTGTGACCAAATAAACATATGCACAATCATAAAACATATGTAACCATATGCATCTCAGATTATTTCAGGTCTACACCACCTCTTTCAATCTGACTGAAATTGAATTCAGATCAACTTTTCAGTTAGACTGAGCCATCAATTACGCACAAATGCCGTCTACCCCATCAATTCTCTATGATCCTTTAAGCATAACAGTAGAGAGTGTCACCACTGAGTCTAAAAAAGTTATTTATAAAAGTATTTATAACTTCTATTAAATTCATAATATGACACTGTAACTGAGGAGATTACTAACCAAGTAGTTTGTAATAGAGGTAACTACAAAGTTTATACTTATCACTATTAATGAGGAGTATTTGAATTTGTATTTAGTTGAACAAGGACATCGCATTTTCCACATCTCATTTGCTGGGAACAGATTTGATCAATAATATTTGTTAACTGTTAAAAGAATATTTGCCGTTTCAAGTCAATTTGTATTATTGTGATGGGATTTCAGTTGCCAGCTTTGTGCTCTAAAAAACAACTAAAAGTTTATTCTAATAGATATTAAGCATTGTCAAGTATCAAACAACTTGAATGAATAAAGTTAATATTGCTAGTATTTTTTATTTATTTTTTCAACCAAGCTAATAAGCGAGTTTCTGTAACACTTCAGTATAGGGACCTATTCTCACTATTAACTAGTTGCTTATTAGCATGCTTATTATTAACATACAGTATTGGCTGTTTATTAGTATTTATAAAGCATATTCTACATCCCTAATCCTACCCAATACCTTAACTTAACAACTACCTTACAAACTATTAAGAAGCAGCAAATTAGCAGTTTATTGAGGCAAAAGTCATAGTTAATGGTTTGTTAATAGCAAGAATTAGACCTTAAAATAAAGTGTGACCAGAGTTTCAAGGTATAAATATATGGAGTTTTTGTCATCAAACTGCAACCAGTTTTCATACCTAAAAAAAAATTAAATAAATAAATATGAACAAGGCCCTCCACAGTAAATGAAACTAAAGTTTGTTAATATGATATAAATAAATGAATGAATGAATGAACAAATTAATTATTAATTTTGCGCTTTAAGTACTTTTGTAAATTCTTGGGGGCCTTTGTCCTTGTAGTGATTACAGTCTAAAAACACCCCTGGTTATTACATTTTGATGAAAGATTATGAAGACAAACATGTTTTTCTTTAGAATAACTTCACTGATAGAAGACCAGGAACATATATTAATAAAGTAACCATTTTGATTTCATGTTGATTTTTACTGTATTCATCCAAAAGGCATAGCCCTTCAAGTGTGCAGATGGTTCATCAACAAATTGATGCTTCAGAACCAACTAGTGCCACATCACTGAGAATATCCTGAGTGTGAAGGTTTACATGACGCAGACAGCTGCATCAACAGAGGAAAACCCCGCACTGCCCACCATCGGATTAACGTCCATCACAATTCTTCTTAAGCCATTTATGCTTCCCTCCAAACTCCATTTCCTCCCAGCCAGCTCTTCTTTTACCCTCCATCTTGCAATCTGTTCAGTCTTTATGCTAAATCATTTGTGCAATTCAGAGTGGGCAAGGGAACGTCAGGATGGAGGGTGTGTTTAGAGATGATCTAATGATCTCATATTGATCTACAGGCTTGTGTCACTACAGGACAAAAGACCCATGATGGACGTGCTTTTCAAACAAGCTTCTATCGCCATTAATCTCCACGTTAACAGGTCAGAGAGATGCACAATAGACAGTAATGGCTGGAATTTACTGGAAAGGACCTGAACCGCAAATACAACAATTAACATTATACAATACATTAGACTTTATAAAAAGCAGTATTATTACACTGTGTTCATAATATTTATCATTTCATTTCACATCTTTTTTTAATTGTTTTTCAATAATAGAGAAAAATCTTGACAATAAAGAGGACTCCATCCTGTCACACCTCTTGGAGATCAGACGTGAAGTGCAGCGACACAGGTCACAACCTTATGACCTTAATGGCTTTGAGCTTACAAGGGGAGGTATCGGGTAATAGCGCATGCCAGAGGTCAAGCAGAGGTTAAAGACGGTTGGTTCACGCTAAAGCAGCACACAGCGCTCATCACTTCAGGGGAGGCTGTCTGATGTTCAATCATTCTAGCAGACAGGGTTACACCTAAACCAAGGGTTAGGATTCAGATTACAGCCTAAAAATCTCCTTGTTAACATCATGTGATTAGCTGCTGTAAGTCTGAAAGTGTCACATTCATTTTTTTGTTAAAAAAATACAGTAAAATCAATAATATTGTGAAATATTACAATTTAAAATAACTATTTGAATATATGTTAAAATGTAACTTATTGCTGTGATCAAAGCTGAGGTTTTTTGCACATGATGTCACATGTTGCTGTGGCATGAAATGCAGATGGAAGGCAGGAAGTGATTTCCAGATAGGAAGCACTATTAAGTGCCTATGTGTTGCGTGGTTTGTGGTTGCTCAAATTGATTAAACCGAGAAACCACAAGGAACTTTTATCGTGTACCAAAAGTTGTTGTGCATAAGGGGGAAAAATGAAAGAAATTGACTGAAAAACGCAGGAAAAAGTAGCTTGTAAACCTGCGTCTGCGGTTGGGAGAAGCCGAGTCGGATAATGCTTGTGTGTGCAGTGACCACTACCAAAAGTTAATACAACTTGCATATGCAACCACTAACAAAAAATATGCCTCCATACTTTTGTATGCTTTCATTTGTTTTCTGGAGTAGAAGAATGTCTATGCCTGGTTGCATAAAGCACCTTGAGTGTAATTTTCCTTACTATTACATATGATTTGGAAAATTTCTCTCAAATGTTACATGGAGCGAAAAGGTTCAATCCAAGTCTTCTAATGAGACACGATCGGCCACTTTATATGATAAACATTTTAATTTAGGCATCTATTCACATAAACATTGATAAAATTACATACGTAGCACATATCTTCAATGGTCAACAGTAGCGCAAACGTGAGTGCATTAAACTTGCACGCATGTTTGAGCTTCCAAAAAAGCCATATGAATATGAATCTGAATAACTTATGAATATATAAATCATATGGATTACACTAATGTCTTTCAATGAATGGACAGAAATGATGAGACAGTATTAAAAATATATTATCTTGTATCAATATTTTCTCTTTCACACAGTATTTAGTTTTCTTTTTTTCCTGATCCATGTTATGTTGTTTTCTTTGAAAACTTGCCACTGTCTGTATTTAACAAATAACCTGTCGATGGCAACAATAGAATTCTATAACGGCAAACCAGGGTTGCTGTCGTGAAACACTTCGGTTCCCTATCTGTCAGTCACCACGAGTTATGTCATGACGATATTAGGGGTTTACTTAGGAGCCCCAATCCTCTCTGACTTAAGAGAAAACGGCAATGAAATTTGGATAGTGGATTTTGCATGCTGAGACACTCCCCGTGCATACGGGTATAAAGTGGCGAGAGGTGCATCCACTCATCAGATTTTTGCTTCGGAACAGAGTGAATGATTTCTTCTCCACAAAGCCATTCTAATCTGACTGTAAAGAAGCTGTTCCTTGTTGGCATTACGGCGTGAACAGTGGTGTCCTTGTTTGATCAGCCATTGCCCTGGGTGCTTCAACTGAAAGAGCAGTTTCTAAAAGAGCAAATCACGGATGGCTCGCATATTATTAAAGATGCCATTCCGTCCATATCTTCTTGGTTGCGGTCTTTACCTGTCTTCTGTCGACGGACACGATCGTTGTCTTCAGTATCTGGGAATCCAGCACGCTGAAGCTGTGTTCGTGGATGACTCATGCATCTACTCTGGGCGTATGAGCATGGCTTCACTGCGATCTCACCTCTCCTTCCTCAAGGGGAACGGAGCGGCACGCTCTGTCTCTACCCGTTCCGGTTTCTCTGTAACAAGCAGAGGGCATGCTGGCTAGTGCTCTGGGAGATCTGAGGGTAACAGTAAGAGCTTCTCCGCCAGGCCCATTCCCATGGACCTCTTATTCCTCCCGCAGAGAATTTCCCGTGTAGCTCCCGAGTGATTTCGCTGGCCTGGCTTGTGACGGTCCCAGCATTTCATTCGGTGTGCCACCAGAGGATCGGATATCGATCACAGCATTGGGGATGGGCTATCATCCTTCAAGGATGAAGATTCGGTGGGACAGGCAGTCATCGAAGACTGAGCAATGGGATTATGTGCCTACCGAGCACAATCCAGCTGACTGTGCCTCTAGGTCTGTTCCAGCTTCTCTTCTTGCGAACACCATGTGGCTGACAGGACCAGACTTTCTTTACAAACCTTCAGCAAGCAATTCAACCTTGCAAGAGACCTTCGAGCTGGTGGATCCAGAGACAGATTCTGAGGTTCGTCCTTTCCCTCAAGTGAGCACTGCTGCCACAAATGTAACTCAGAATCCACTCAACCCAGAACGGTTCGAACGTTTTTCTACATGGAAATCTCTGTCAAGAGCAGAGGGCAGAGAGCACTAAACGGCAGACATATAAACATATAGGCTGGCATAAATGTGACCAACCCAACCACCTGAATGAGTTGGCCCAAGCCAAAAAGATCATCCTTCTCTCAGTCCAGAACTCTCTCTTTCCTAAAGAGTATAGTGCTCTCACGAGACATGCTGAAATCTCTCAGAGCAGTCCATTAATTAAGTTGAATCCTGTTCTGGGTGAAGATGGACTAATCAGAGTTGGTGGCCGTCTAACACATGCACCTGTGACTAATGATAGGAATCCCATTGTTTTACCTGGACGACATCATATCTCCACCTTACTAATTCGTCACTTTCATGAACAAGTGAAACATCAGGGTCGTCTTTTCACAGAAGGAGCTCTGCGGACTGCAGGATTCTGGTTGATCAATGGGAAAAGATCGATTAGTAGTGTCATACATAAGTGTGTTGTATGTAGGAAGCTGCGTGGAAATACGGAGAGTCAAAAGATGGTTGATCTTTCAGAGGAGCATCTCAGTCCATCCTCACATTTCACGTATGTTGGTCTGGATGTGTTTGGTCCTTTCTCCGTCTCAGCTCGACGCACACGAGGAGGTCACGCAGAGAGTAAACGCTGGGGAATTCTCTTCACTTGTATGTCCACGCGAGCAGTTCACATAGAGATAATTGAATCCCTTGACACTTCCAGCTGTATAAACGCAATTCGGAGATTCTTTGCTATTAGAGGGCCTGTGAAACAATTCCGATCGGACTGTGGAACTAACTTTGTTGCTGCAAGCAAAGAATTGGGGTTCTCCAAGGCGGCGAAGGACCCAGAAATGCAAAAATACCTCACCAGCTGCTCTTGCTCATGGGAATTCAATCCACCCCATGCTTCGCACATGGGGGGAGCTTGGGAGCGTTTGATAGGTGTAGTGAGGAGGATTTTGGATTCAATGTTTATGCAGTCTGGTTCTCGTCCCCTCTCACATGAGGTACTGTGCACATTCATGGCAGAAATTTCTGCAATAATTAATGCAAGGCCCTTAGTTCCAATCTCCTCAGACCCTGACTCACCTCTTATACTGACCCCTGCCATGCTTCTGACCCAGAAGGTTGGTGTTCCTCCATCTCCTGGAAATTTCTCAGGTGGTGGCATGTTCAGACAACAGTGGAAGCAGGTGCAGAGTCTTGCTGACAATTTTTGGTACCGCTGGAAACGAGAATATCTCCCAACACTTCAAAATTGTCAGAAGTGAAATAGTACTCAACCTGACACCCAAGAAGGAGATCTTGTACTTATAAAGGACAATCAGAGCCCTCGTAACAAGTGGCCTATGGCTCTTGTGTCCAAAGTCTTTCCAAGCGCTGATGGGAGAATGCGCAATATTTCAGTTGAAAGTTTCTAAAAGTGGATCTGGAAAAGATGTAACGTATCTCAGACCAATTACAGAAGTTATTCTTCTTTTGTCTAAAGAGAGTTAAATTGAGAATTAAATGAGACATCCTTAGGATGTCTGGTGGGGAGTGTTCTTCTCCAAGTTGTATAGGTTTGTATAGTGGCAATTCTACGCGAAGTGAAAGTGAGTTCAGAGTAAAGCACATTTCTCATGCATCAGCTTCTCCTTGATCTTTGGATGCCATCCTTTGTTTTGTGTTTGTAGAAGCATCATCTGCAAGTTAGTCCTTGGTTCCATAACACTTGATTATATATATATTTGCACTTATTTGTGATATGTTCTTTTGAATCTTCGATTTGATGTAATTTTAGTAATAGCCTCTATCTATTAGCCTAGCCTTTATTTGATATGGCACTCAGTGTGTTGATTTCATTCTACTTTGATAAGATAACTTGTCTATATGAGTCAATATCTGTATTCGATGCTATTTTTGGTTATTTGATCATCTCATTTGAGTAAACGGATTACATCGATAACATTTGAGCCTTTTTGGGATATAAGTTTCAGAGCTACTTACATGCATATTCTTCAGTTGTATAATTGTTCTGATTATTTTTTATTCCAGGGGTGTCCAAACAAAGGCCCATTATCATTCCTGTGGCAGCCCGCGAGGGATTTTTAAAAATGATACGAATCTGCAGAGGTGGGCAAACTACGGGCGTTTTCATCAGGCCCGTGAGGCAGTTGGTCCAAAAAGGCTAATTTGATGCAATATCAGTAAAATCCAATAGATGGCACTGTAGCCTGTAGTGCAGTATATAACTCCTGATTTACACCGTCACGCCGCTCCGACATGGCCACCGGAGCTGATCGCGGCCACTCTAGTCAATTTACACCAGCCACACCGCGGCAGGTTTCAGAAGCGGCCCTCTGCACTACTTTGCTATTTTTGACTGACAATGCATCCAAGCCGCACAGCAAATACAAAATACAAAGTCAAAATATACCTTACAAAACTGGCAAAATTGTAAATAAGTTACTTGTGTAACGTAAAATACGTAATATATATTTCATTTAAAGAAATAGTTTAATTTAGCTCAAAGGGAATCATTTATGATTTTATAGGGAATTTGGA
>JAFVLL020004346.1:0-23953 GCA_021397915.2 Tor tambroides | reverse complement strand
GTATTGTATATTTGGAAAAAAAAAAAAGTTTACAGTATTCTAACAGATTTAAAGAGTAACATTAACTGCAGCTTCCAAAAAGTATTCAGAATGACTAAATGTTCAAAACAGGCAAACAAACGAAGGACACAGAGGCAGTAACTCGTGGAGAAAAGCTCCACACAGCGTTCTCAAGGTCACCAAAACACAGATTACAGTGAAAGCACCAGTGTTTACAGCGATGGCAATGAGGGCTCAAAACATCGCCATATACGGACAACCAGATAACGACAGACAAGAGAAGAAAGATCATCTTGTTCTTGTGGTTCGTAACTCTAAATTTCCCAGGCACTAATGTTCACAGATTGATCTCTACAGTATTTCATCACCACAGGCAGAAACCTGTAAAGTAAAAGTGGGTAAAGTGAGTGTGTTTTATAGAAGTATCATGTTGCAGCCTGTCCAGGTGTGCTGAGACCATGAGTCTTGTCTATAGTTGTAGTGAAGTATACAGTTTCTCTCTTTTCATGAAGCTGACACACCTCAGACGATACGCTACTGACTCCAGCCTGACTCACCGCTGACTCGATTCTCTCTGCTCCCTTACTCACATGTCAGCGCGATCTGGTGCCAAGGGCCTGAATTACGTCAGGTTAGAGAGGATAAGACCTTGATTGTCCCTGAAACTGCTTACGCAGTAGTTTTAACCAACAGCAGCACGTGAAAGAGCAATGCAACTGACCCTTCACTAAACCACGACCTTAAAATATTATGAGCCGTTCTACCTAGAAACTCTCACATATAATCACACAAGACCTCTCTCTCTTTTTTTGATGCACATCTAAGAGAGTTCGGATAGCTTTATACAATTTTAAAGACATTCAATAAATAATATTTTAGTAGTCTATGCTGTGGATTAAAATGCATGATCCCCAGCATCAGAAAGAAAACCTACTTTTGCTCCAAGGTAAAATACAGTTAATAATGTAAATGTTAATTCATTTAAGTAATAATTCAGGTCATAGGACTAAAGGTTGTGGTAAATTAAAATGTACAATTGCTAACAAACCTGTCAAATGAGATTTCTGTGAGTAGCATTTACCTTCTGACTGGCGGTCTTAGTTTTTAATTTGTTTTGCATGTCAGACTTCATTTAAATCCATGTAAGGATAAAATGCATTTAGTTTTAGTTCTTAGAGAACATCTTAACAGGGAACAAATTAATTAAAAAGTAAAAAACGTACAGAAATCTGCCTGATATATCTATCAAATGTGAAACCACAAGGGGTTAGGCTCTCTCTCTCCACTTCATCTCTAGTGCTCCACAGCTTCATCTCATAAATTCAGAGTGTTTGAAATGTTTTCCAACTAAACTTTAGACACTAGTATAAATCCAGACTTTGCTTAGACACACTGGAGGCCGGCTGATGTGGGCTTTAGAGGAGAGCAGATAAGGAGGGATATGTTGGCATGCACACCCAGTGGAGACTTCAGAGGAATGTATAACACCCTACATGTATATCAGCTCAGCTCTCAGATACAGTCCAGCTGTCTGCGTGCTTAAACCTACTGGGGGTTAAACAGCTGAAAATATGCACAGAAGTTAGTACAAATCTCTTTTGGGGGCATTCTAGAATAAAACAACATACATTTTTTTTGATGAGTTTTGCAACACAGACGCTGTCACTGAAATGCATCAACACTGACTCGAGCTGACTGTATTATTTCTGTAGGGCTGCTTACAGCTGAATTGAACTTGTTTTATAATTGATGAACTTGCAGAGTTATTAAACTGAACCAACACTAAACTGAATCCGGTTGAATAATAACACTACTGTCTTTTTAGAGCTGCAGAATTCAGAATTGCTTCATATATGATGAAGTTTGCATCACTGATTCCTTGTTTACTACTATGAAGCTGCTTTGAAACAGTCGGTATTGTATAAAGTGCTGCATAAATAAAGGTGACTTGACTTGAAAAGAGAATAATGGCTTCACCCTGATCTTAAAAAAATGCCCAAGCCATTTGTATTCCTACAAATGTTTTACATTGCATCACCGAGTATTTCTCTAATTTGTCATTTGTAAGATTTGTGATCGTAATATATTATGCATGTGCACAGCTCCATGTAGTCCAAGACAAATTTCCCTTTAGGGACAAAAAAACATTTCAATTCGATTATAATTGGTCTAAGTGAAGACAACAGATTTCAAATATGAACTTTCAATTACAGTACGTGAATGTATTCGCGCATGTGTGAGTGAGTGTGTGTGTGTGTGTGTGTGTGTGTGTGTGTGTGTGTGTGTGTGTGTGTGTGTGTGTGTGTGTGTGTGTGTGTGCATGCATGCGTGAGTGAGTGTGTGTGAGTGTGTGTGAGAGAGTGTGAGTGAGTGTGTGTGCGAGTGTGAGTGAGTGAGTGTGTGTGTGCGTGTGTGAGTGTGTGTGTGTGTGTGTGTGTGTGTGTGTGAGCGTGAGTGAGTGTGTGTGAGTGTGAGTGTGAGTGCGTGCATGCGTGAGTGTGTGTGTGAGAGTGTGAGTGTGAGTGAGTGTGTGAGTGTGAGCGAGTGTGTGAGTGTGAGCGTGAGTGTGAGTGTGTGTGTGTGTGAGCGTGAGTGAGTGTGTGCGTGCGTGCATGCGTGAGTGTGTGTGTGAGTGTGAGCGTGAGTGTGTGTGAGCGTGAGTGTGTGTGAGCGTGAGTGTGTGAGCGTGAGTGTGAGCGTGAGTGTGTGAGTGTGTGTGCGAGCGTGAGTGTGTGAGTGAGTGTGAGTGTGTGAGTTTGCGTGCGTGCATGCGTGAGTGTGTGTGAGTGTGAGTGAGTGAGGGTGAGAGTGTGAGAGTGTGTGAGAGTGAGAGGGTGAGTGTGAGTGTGTGAGCGTAGTGAGTGTAGGTGTGTAGTAGTGAGTGTGTGAGCGTGTGTGAGTGTGAGCTTGAGTGTGTGTGAGGTGAACGGGTTGACGAGTGTGAGCGAGTGTGTGTGAGTGTGTGGCGTGAGCGTGAGCGTGAGTGTGTGAGCGTGAGTGTGTGTGAGCGTATGTGAGCGTGAGTGTGTGGTGGTAGTAGTGTGCGGCATACGTAAAGTAGTGTGTGTGTGTGTGTGTGTGTGTGAGAGAGAGGGTGAGTGAGTGTGTGTGTGAGTGTGAGTGAGTGTGTGAGTGTGAGCATGAGTGTGAGTGTGTGAGCGTGAGTGTGAGTGTGTGAGTGTGTGTGTGAGTGTGAGCGTGAGTGTGAGTGTGTGAGTGTGTGTGAGCGTGAGTGTGAGTGTGTGTGAGTGTGAGCGTGTGTGAGTGTGAGCGTGAGTGTGTGTGTGAGTGTGAGTGTGTGTGAGTGTGATTGTGTGTGAGTGTGAGCGTGAGTGTGTGTGAGCGTGAGTGTGAGAGTGTGAGCGTGAGTGTGAGAGTGTGAGTGAGTGAGTGTGTGTGAGTGTGTGTGAGTGTGAGTGTGTGTGAGTGTGTGAGTGAGTGTGAGAGTGTGAGTGAGTGAGTGTGTGTGAGTTTGTGTGAGTGTGAGTGTGTGTGAGTGTGTGTGTGTGAGCGTGAGTGTGTGTGAGTGTGTGTGTGTGTGAGTGTGTGAGTGTGAGTGTGAGCGTGAGTGTGTGTGTGAGTGTGTGTGAGCGTGAGTGTGAGAGTGTGAGTGAGTGAGTGTGTGTGAGTGTGTGTGAGCGTGAGTGTGTGTGAGTGTGAGTGTGTGTGTGAGTGTGAGTGAGTGTGTGCGTGTGTGCATGCGTGAGTGTGTGTGTGTGTGTGTGTGTGAGAGAGTGTGAGTGAGTGTGTGTGCGAGTGTGAGTGAGTGTGTGAGTGTGAGTGTGTGTGTGTGAGAGAGTGTGAGTGTGTGTGTGTGTGTGTGAGAGAGTGTGAGTGAGTGTGTGCGAGTGTGTGTGTAGTGTGAGTGTGTGTGAGTGTGAGTGTGTGTGTGAGTGTGAGAGTGTGTGTGAGAGTGAGTGTGTGTGTGCGAGTGTGAGTGTGTGTGAGTGTGAGTGTGTGTGTGAGCATGAGAGTGAGTGTGTGTGAGTGTGAGTGTGTGTGAGTGTGAGTCTGTGTGAGTGGGAGCGTGTGTGTGTGTGTGTGAGTGTGAGTGTGTGTGAGTGTGAGTGTGTGTGAGTGTGAGCGTGAGTGTGTTTGAGTGTGTGTGAGTGTGAGCGTGAGTGTGTTTGAGTGTGAGTGTGTGTGAGTGTGTGTGTGTGAGTGTGTGTGAGCGTGAGTGTGTGTGAGTGTGTGTGAGCGTGAGTGTGTGTGTGAGTGTGAGCGTGAGTGTGTGTGTGAGTGAGCGTGAGTGTGAGTGTGTGAGTGTGAGTGTGTGAGTGTGTGTGAGCGTGAGTGTGTGTGTGTGTGTGTGTGTGTGTGTGTGAGAGAGTGTGAGTGTGAGTGAGTGTGTGTGCGAGTGTGAGTGAGTGTGTGAGTGTGAGCGTGTGTGTGAGAGTGTGTGTGTGAGTGTGTGTGTGCGAGAGTGTGAGTGTGTGTGAGCGTGAGTGTGTGTGAGTGTGAGTGTGTGTGAGTGAGCGTGAGTGTCTGTGTGTGTGTGTGTGCGTGTGAGTGTGTGTGTGTGTGAGCGTGAGCGTGTGTGTGCAAGTGTGAGTGTGAGTGAGTGTGAGCGTGTGTGAGTGTGAGCGTGTGTGTGAGTGTGAGCGTGAGTGTGTGTGAGTGTGTGTGAGCGAGTGTGTGAGTGTGTGTGAGTGTGAGTGAGTGTGTGTGAGCATGAGTGTGTGTGAGTGTGAGTGTGTGTGTGAGTGTGAGCGTGAGTGAGTGTGTGTGTGAGTGAGCGTGAGTGTGTGAGTGTGAGTGTGTGTGAGCGTGTGTGAGCGTGAGTGTGTGTGAGTGTGTGTGAGCGTGAGTGTGTGTGAGTGTGAGTGTTTGTGTGAGTGTGAGTGAGTGTGTGCGTGTGCATGCGTGAGTGTGTGTGTGTGTGTGTGAGAGAGTGTGAGTGTGAGTGAGTGTGTGTGCGAGTGTGAGTGTGTGAGTGTGAGCATGAGTGTGTGTGTGTGTGTGTGTGAGAGAGTGTGAGTGTGAGTGTGTGTGTGTGAGTGTGTGTGTGAGCGTGAGTGAGTGTGTGCGAGTGTGTGTGTGCGAGTGTGAGTGTGTGTGAGTGTGAGTGTGTGAGTGTGTGTGAGCGTGAGTGAGTGTGAGTGTGTGTGAGTTAGCGTGAGTGTCAGTGTGTGTGTGTGGGTGTGAGTGTGAGTGTGTGTGTGTGTGAGCGTGAGCGTGAGTGTGTGTGTGCAAGTGTGAGTGTGAGTGTGTGTGAGCGTGAGCGAGTGTGAGTGTGTGTGAGTGAGCATGAGTGTCAGTGTGTGTGTGTGTGTGTGTGTGTGTGTGAGTGTGTGTGTGTGTGAGTGAGCGTGAGTGTGTGAGTGAGCGTGAGTGTGTGTGTGTGTGTGAGTGAGTGTGAGTGTGAGTGTATCTATCTTATACTGTCTAAAATTGAACTTATTTTTTACATTTTTATAATGAGAATAAGACACAATAATTACAACAATAATTAGGTGAGTAAGCTTAAAAACAAAATATATATTTTTATGAAGTGCCTGTGAAGCACTGTATAATTATTTTGTTATTTTGATTTTGGGGTGAAATGCGATCTGCACATGTTCTTGACAGGAATGCTGATATTTACCCAGAACTGCCTGCGGCTATGTATATAAACTGAGTTTAACTGTGATTACAGAACGAATTAAGGAAAAAAAAAACATAACTGAGAAAGAGAGGACTGGCTGATTTTTGATGACAGCACGCATGCAGCTGCCAGGCGGAGAGGAACTGAAAAGCATGCGAGGGTTGTCCTGTAATATGAGCAAGGCCGCAGGGAAATGGGTTAAGAGGTTATAGACACACAGAGGCTCCAGTTAGTATGTGCTTCCTCCCTTCACCTCATGTACACTGCCTAAAAATACAAGCTATTACTCCTGTCAGCAGCTGAGAGCAGTCCAGTCATGGCCTACATTCAGCTCACACATTCCTAACCCACTTATGAAGCATACTGATCATTCAGTAATCTATGAAAACACACACACTAATTATTACACCGGGCAAGGATGTATATATAGCATTACATTTGCCCTGACCAGCTTCCACAGCTTCAATCATCACACACTTCAGCTGTTAGCTTAGCTTAAACACACACACACACACACACACACACACACACACAGCCCCAGTACAGTCTGTGGAAGGTACCTACTAACACTTGAGCATGGCTGACATTTTTGATTAGTCGAGTTATTCCTGTCAATGACTAGAAAACCCCTGAAGGTCAGACATATGCCGTGTCTTTTCAGTGGCTTTGTTCCAAATGCTAGTGAGCTGCTAACAGTATTTTTAGGCACTCCTAAGATAAGGCAGTGGGTAGCAAAATTATGCTCTGTTAGATGTCTCGTTTTGGCCAATTTTGCAATCCCAGCCCCACTACAAAAACAAGTACAGAGCACATAAATATTGGGTGAATATTACAGGAGAAGCACGTCAGAACTAACAGCACCAAACAGACTAGCAGCAATAACGGTAACACTTTACAATAAGGTCTCATTTGTTAACATTAGTTAATGTATTAACTAACATTAACAAACAATGAACAATTACACTATTTATTAATCTTGAAAATAAAGTTTATTCATGTTAGTTCAGAGTGCATTAACTAATGTTAAACACAACTTGATTTTAATAATGCATTATTAAATGCTGAAATTAACATTAAGATTAATAAATGCTGTAGAAGTATTGTTCATTCTTAGTTCATGTTTAACCCCTTACCATAACCTACACAATAATCTTAACCTCAGCATAGCATTAGCACATCCTGGAGTTTAATTGCATTTAAACGTGACCATTTAACCCTGATATATGTGTGATATGAACTATGTTTACACTTTATAGTGTATTGCTTTGTTAGCTTAGCAACGTGTGCTAATGTAAAACTCATTTGTGATCATTAATCAGGTTTCTCTTTTCAGACAGATAGCTTCATTTGTGGACAGCAGCTCACTATATTTTGGAATATACCTGTTTGTTATCTGTATTTGCCAGAGCTATTGCATTTAGCCACGTTTTATTTTTGACCTTAGCTTGCCTTTCAAGCATAAGCTTGCCTGATAGAGACATAAAGGGCCGAGGGAGGTTTTAGAGCAGATCCTGGTGCACTGTGGGAATTTCAGGATGTGAGAAAACATCAGATGCAAAGGTCACAGCACACACACACACACACACAGAGTTTGTGTTTCTAAAACACGCTAACAGTTCTGTTTCACCCTGTTCTAAGAGAAGGGATTAAATTTAGATCAACACCGCATTTCATTAGGAATATGAAATCCTGCAGCATTAGGGAGAGTAACTCACATGGAACAGTATAAATGTGTTTTATTACTAGCATTAGCATCTCAAAGACAGTAACTGAACTCAATTCAGCGTACAGGGTACTTTTTTAAACCAGTCATCTGGGGCCGGATTCATGAAATATTCTTAAGACTGAAAATCTTCTTAACTGCAATTTTCTTCTTATTTTATAACTTAAGAATAATTGTTAACATTAGTTTCCATTCCCAACAAATTTCAGTGGGTCTTCGACAACAACTGGCATTCAATCAGAAAACAAGATAAGAAAATGACAACTTCATGATTTTTTATTTTTTTTTTAAGAATTTAACTTCTAAGTTCTTCCTACAGACTGAAGCATAAATGTGACCCTGGAGCACAAAACCAATCTTAAGTCGCTGGGGTATATTTGTAGCAAAAGCCAACAATACATTGTATGGGTCAAAATTATCCATTTTTCTTTTATGCCAAAAATCATTAGGATATTAAGATCATGTTCCATGAAGATATTTTGTAAATTTCTTACTGTAAATATATCAAAACTTAATTTTTGATTAGTAATATGCATTGCTAAGAACTTCATTTGAACATTGCTTTAAAATTTTCTAATATTTGAATTTTGCCTCAGTTGGTACAAACAGTTTGCTCATTACGTGTTGTCCATATCCTATATTAACATATTTGATTCTTTATTCACACTGTAAAAGTTTTCACCGTTCAACTTAAAAACTTAAGTTTTGTTGCTGCCTTAAAATTTTAAGTTATATCAACTTAAAAGCACAAGTCATATCAACTCATGATTTTAAATCTGAGAATTACAGAGGATCAGATGTTGATGTTTTATTGGTTAAAATGATGCCACCATCATTGAGACCAGTGTTTGCTTTAGTTGTGGTCTTGACCCTTCTACTAATTCAAAGTTAGTTGTTTATGAGCAATTGCAATATTGTTTCACAGTAAACATTTGTGTATTTGGGCATTCTTGAACCAGAAGCTGGAAATAGCAGATTATCTTACGTCTTATTTTTCAGCTTATAACTCATTTGAATAAGCACCATGAAGGTGCCTCTCTTTGGTGTATTGACTGACAGTCAGCTATTACACAACTGTGAAAAAAAAATCATCTGAAACAAATGCCACTGAAATGTTTAAACATTGAAAGAAAAAAGAAGAATTGTAATAACGTTGGGCTTTTAGACATGAACACTTATCATACGATCCTCAACAGTGGTGACAATAATAACAACTGCTGCAGTGCATGATGGGGAGTTTTTACTATGGTGTTACCCAGCATGCATTGCAGCATGCAAACATTGTTAAACTGTCACCATTGTTGAGATTCATATGCTGGTTCTTGATGTATGTGTGTGTCTACGGCAGACTGGGCGCTCAAATTTTATATCCATTACACACAGTAGCTTTAGAATTAACACGTTCTTTGCCTGTGTAGTTTCACAGGGTTGATTGTTCAAAATCTAAACATATAAATGAAATATAGCATATATAATTTTGGATGCAATCAGGCCAGCTCATGACAATTATATAGTCATATAAAATCAGCTAACAATAGCTCACTGTTACAGTACTGATCGCTCTAGCACAGCACCACATGCATTGCTACAGAGACAGATCTAACACAGGAGTCAAGGGTCAAGAGCCCAACTAAAGCAAACACTGGTCACCCATGATGGTGGAATCATTTAACCAATAAAACATCAACATCTGATCCTCTGTAATTCTAGATTTTAAAAAAATCCTTGAGTTGATGACTTGTGCTTTTAAGTTGATATAACTTAAAATTTTAAGGCAGCCACAAAACTTAAGTTTTTAAGTTGAAATGGGTGAAAACTTTTTACAGTGTGCTTAACTTATTTTTATGAGTTAAAGTAACTTTAAAACATAAGTTGTCATGACTTTTTCATCATATCATTTTTTACAGTGCAGCTTTCAGATGATGTAGACATCTCAGTTTTGAAAAATTGACACTTAAGACTGGTTTTGTGGTCCAGGGTCACAAATATCACATGACTATACTGTACCTTGACCTTTTGTTTGCCACAGGTTCAATGCAACCGAATACAATGACTAACTCAAGTTATTTTTTCACCCACAATAATGGCTGTGTGATGATGGGAATAGGACACTAGTTAAAAAGGAGCGCTTCCAAGAGGTCTGTTAGCATGTAGAGACAGCAGGAAGAATGATGGTGTGTTTAAAGAAGGACAGGGATCTTGAGCAACATGCCTGTCCTTAAACAGGTGGCTCTCTCAGTGTGATGCTCCCCAGCCCACACCGAACACGACTCGTGACTCACCGATCCCATATTAAAACTGTTCCCGCTGGTCCACATGTCCATTTGTGTAGCCTCTCAAGACACGCGGTGCATGCGAGCCTATGCAGCAACGCCTGGCGTTGACAACTCAGCCCACACGGTTAGTCACAAACAACAGCCAAACTGTTAACAATGAGCTTTTTGTAATAAGTTACGGTCACTGATAAGCCCATGTGTGACTGCTATCAAATAGATGAGACATCAGCGGTATGTGTGTGTGAGCAGAGCTGGAAGGATAATGTTTAATTACAATTGCAATTAAGAGGACTATTGATACTGATATCATGGTGGCAGGTGGCAAGGCAGCATTACAAGCCTGTGCCCTACTTAATAATAGGGTGGGCTGGCACACAGATAGACTGGCATTCTGTCAGGTAGATTCTCTGTTACTCCACCAGAACAGTGACTGATTTGAGCAGTATAAATCCACTCAGGCATTAAAAGTCCACCAATTAGCGTAGATCCATTAACATGAGCAATGACGAGTTGGAGAGGATTCAGGCTGACGGCTCCAAAAAAACTGCATTTCAAAATGTCATTTAAAAAAAAAAAAAAAGATCTCAAAAGTGACTATCCAAGCAAATCCAAAACTGCATTGCTAGAAACTGCTTGGGAAAACTCTAAAATCAGTTACAAAGACTCTATAATAAATCAGTATACTATTCAGATTAAATGTGTTTTTAGTCACAGTTATTAATTGGGATGCACAAATATTACAATTTTGGCTGATACAGATAAGATGATAATCATTTTCAAATTAATAATTTACACAATTCTGCCTAAATAAATCAGAAATAAAAACTAATATTAGGCTAGTCATTTTGAAATGCTGGAGGTGAATTTAAATATCACAACATTAAAATATACAGTATAAAAATGTATATTCATTTTGAGTTTTTCTAAAGATCTAACTGGAGTTTTCAAACATTAAAAAAAGTTGGATGATGGTAAATGTAAAAATAGGGGAAATGATTATGAATAATTAAGCCAATATTATATACATTAGGCCTATATTGCCAAAAGTATTGGGTCGCCCCCTTCTAATGAACAGGTTTGACTACTTTAGTAATTTCTATGAGTATAAATCTTAATGTTAAAGCATATAATGATATTCTAGGAAACTGTGTGCTTCTAATATTATAGCAACAGTTTGGACAGGACTCTTTTCTATTCTAACATGACAATGCCTCTGTGTATAAGACAAGGTTCAAAAAGAAAATGATTGATTGAGTCAGTGTGGAAGAACTTGACTGGTCTGCATAAAACCAAGTCCTAATCCCAGTTGAACACTGGCTCTGGTGTGACTGTAAATGCAGACCTTGAGCCAAAAACTCATCACCAAACACCAATGACTTGTACATATGGGTTCAGTCATTTTAGACACTTCCAGAACTGTTGCAACAGAGATGGAAATACAATTTTTAAATGCATGAATTATGTTCCCATCGTTGTTGCCACAGATTTGGAAGTGCATTTTTCTGTTCTAAAGAAGGGGGTGCCAATACTTTTGTCTATATAGTGTATGTACAAGTCATTGGTGTTTGGTGATGAGTTTCTGGCTCAAGGTCTGCATTTACAGTCACACCAGAGCCAGTGTTCAACTGGGATTAGGACTTGGTTTTATGCAGACCAGTCAAGTTCTTCCACACTGACTCAATCATTTATTTTTGAACTTTGCCTACTGTATATATAGAATAAATGTTAATATATTCCAATATATTGCGCATCCCTATTATTAACATATGATGCCTGACATTTCAAGTACGGATTCAGACAGGACTTGGTTGTCTCTAATTGATTTAATTCCCTTTTAAAATGATCTTTTTAATCTTTTATTGATTTAATTATCTTTTTTAATTGGATGGGCTGTCACTAGAGCTTGAACCACCAACCATTTTACACAGAAAGCTGGTGAAAAAGGTCTAAATACAAGGACAATGCTGTAACTATAACTTTCTCCTTGTGCTGACTGACAGCTTTAGTTATGGCTTTTAATGAAAGGTCAAAAAAATGAGAAGTTGTGAGGAGCAGAAAATAATAATAATATCCCACAAATCACAGACATTGCTATCCGGATGGAATTTGATTTCTCAGAGGACCCCCGAGTTATCTGAAAAACAGTAGGTAATTTTCTCTGTAATTTGCACCGAGCTTGTGAAAGAAAATCACAGATGTGTTTGATTCAGACGAGAATAAATTCACAAAGTGCATATGTGAAACACGCATCTACCCAGCCTCCTGCGGGAAAAGCTGTCCAGTCTGAATAAGGCTCGTGAATGCAAAAACACAGTGCTGTAGGAAGCACACTACATTATGAATCAGGGTTAAGCGAGAGCTCGGCGGGGCTCACCGGTGAGGTTGGTGCGGGCGCTGTAGGAGCCCAGGTAGCGGCTGTCGGTGTTGGGAGTGTAGCACTCGTACATGCCCTGGTCGGTGGCCTGCAGCTTGGTGATGTGCAGCAGGACAGAGTCTCCGCTTAGCCTCTCGATGTAGATCTCCTTGCTGTTGACACGCTGGGCGTACAAGGCGTAGGCGTAGTTGTGCTGGGACGTGCTCACGATACGGATCTCTCGATCGGGAGCGGTGTAAAGGTACATGGACCATTCAAAGTCTTGCTCGACGCCTTCCTTGTAGCCGGTCACGTTACACCAGACGGTGATGTGAGAGCCCTCCGTTCGGATCAAGGGCCCCGGCTGAACTGTAACCTGCCGCTGGGCCGAGCATGAGACCACTGGAAGAAAGACAGAATGGGTCAAAAATGTGAGTATATTCAATATAAACATCTAACATAAACTTATAATGGTGCTTTTTCTTAAATCAGGTGAACCATCATAACCAGTCAAAAGGTATTTCTCAATAATCTAGTTATAATCTTGATTAAAAAGTCTGATAAGAAAACCTTCAAGCTTTTGAGTGCTTGAAATGTGTGTTTGTGTGCGTGTGGAGTCACGAAATCAAGTGGCCTTCAGCCAAGAGGCCCATTATACAGTAAACACAGCCGCTCAATAGAATCACCTTTCAAGAAACAAACACAGTAGGTGCGTTTACATGGAGCATTGTAATCGGTTTCAATCTGAAGGGAAATGCACCATATAAACACTTCAATCAGAATAAAAATGCCCAAACCGAATGAAATTGTAATTGGTTTGAGAGGGATGGGGATAAACCTGTCTATAAACTATTGGATTTTGCCGATATCCAATATGCCTATATTTTTCAACTCATTTTGGCCGATACCGATATATTTCCTTTTGTTTGGAAACAACACCAAGTCTCTCCTGTGCAGAAATTATAAGCAACATATTTTTAATTTTGGTTAGTTTTTTTTTTGGTTAGATTTTAGGTTTGGTTAGGTTTTTTTGACAGTACATTGAAGCTTTGAAGATAACTATAAATAAACTATATATCAATCGCTGCATTTTTTCCCCCAGAACGATGCAGTGTTAACCCTAACATTTTATTTTAAGATTTAACATTTGTAGATTGTCTAAAGCAAATGAGTTGTAAAAATTCTGAAAATCTTTTAGAGCTTATGATTTGTTTAAAAAATAAAACATATTACACATTAATGAATAAATCAGTATATATAAAATTATTGAATTTACAAGTGTCATGTTTGTGATTTTTTTCCATGTAAGCTATAGCTTCTGACCTTTAAATCAAAACATACTCATTTTATTACATCAATTACTGCTTTATTTAACCAGAAACACAGTCTAAATGTTACTTGTGTAGGCTATTTTACTTTTAATTTAATTAGAAGTAGGCCAACAGTGCCCCTACAGATTAAAACTCCTTACTGAAGGGGCGTTAGGACCCGGGGGAGGCTATTACTGTTTACTCTATCACACACCGAACACATTCTGTTCATGCTTTCACAGATTAAATGCAGCAATCCAAAAGAGTGAATCTAATCATCATTCAGATACAACTTTGCTTCAAGAATGATCTAATCTAATCACTAGCACACCCTGAGCACATGTAAGTTAATGTATTCCTCTAATCGGCAAGACATATCGGCATAATTTTTCATATCGGGCCGATGCCGATATTTACATTTAAAGCCATTATCGGCCGATTCCGATATCAGTCCGATAATATCGTGCATCCCTAATTCCTTTAACAACTTGGCCAAAATTTGCCTGTGTCATCTGTATTTATTACAGATTCATAATTTCCAATCTGCTTGAATTTATAAGTGCTCACGCCATGAATAATGTACGAAAACCCACGTGTAAATGTTATTTGTAATATAGCTCATTGCGATCACTCTCTGTGTTTATAAAGCAACGCTCCTTTGAGTTCAGCAACTCTTGGTAAGAAATTGTTTATTTGTTCTATTTAAGTACAGTAAAACTTTTTAGTATCACAATACTATTCATTTCAGAACTGCATTACAGAGGTTCGTACTGTTATTTTATCCCTCAATGCTTTAACATTAAGAAATTATGACGATGATATGTGTTGATCAACTGGCTGAGATCAAGATATATTTTGTTTATTATTTTATCTGATAGATATAGGCTATCTGTGCAACTTAGTTATTAGAAACTGCAAATGAGATATCAATTTGGTTCTGTACGATAGAAGACAAAATGACAAAAAAAAGTGTACATGTAAATGTGGCTAGTGTGTTTGCTGCGATCAAACACTTACACTGTAAAAACACAAATAAAGGTCAAAGTGCCAATAAATCATAATGAGTTCATGTAAACACAGTCAGCTCAGGTACACCTATAAAAATAAGCCCACTTAGCAAGAGATGTGCCTAAAGAGAGCTAAGGCCTAAATTAAGTGTTCATTAGGTATGTTTGGATTGGGAAATGATGTGGAAAATAATGCTGTCGAATTGGACAGGTTTCGAAATGGAAAATCTTCTCTCCATGCGAGCAGATGAAGAAATTAGTTGGCTGATTACTGAAACTAAAGATGGTCTCATTTATACATTATATATATATATATATATATATAAACAAATAACTAGCCTCCTTAGGAAACAAGCAATACACAGGACCGAAGACAAATCACATTATAAAATTTTAACAGCATTTTGGTGCAGATGAGTGAATGGTAGCAAAATGTGAATATCAGATGCAGAACATTCACTAGAAAAGGTAAGCTGGCAATTTTAGTGCAATTTAATGGGTTTCATGTGTGAAAGTGGCAATTATTCATCTTTGTGTGTGCATAAAGTTGTTATTTTCCTGTAAAATTATAGCATACTATGCTTATATTCTAGAATATTTGGAGAATATATCTGGAAAATGGACTTTTGTTAAAAGGCATTATCTACCTATAAATACATATACATACATATATATTCAAATATTTAATTTCATGTAGAAATATTTGCATAAGTAACTTTGTAACTACATGTCAACTAATTCTCAGTAGGTTAGGTTTAGGGTTGGTTAGGTAGAATAAGTTGACATATACTTGCAAAGTTTCTCATAGTCAGTATGTTGTATGTTCATATATTGATTACACTGATAAACTGAACCTATTTTGTGAACCGTGAATTTAATTACAGTGTAAAGTATCTATTTACTATTAGATTCTCTCAAGCCACCGCGGGACACACAAGTGGCATTATTTCTTACTTTCAGAGGTTTTACAGCATCTGCATCTCTGAGACAGCCACAACACCTCCTCTGTGAGAATAATGAGAGTTCTGCACAGAATAAAAGATGTTAACCGATAAACTAACGTCGTCCTAGCCTGCCCGAGTTTGACAAAAGCGTAGGATAAAGGAAGACAAGTGTGAACATTTGGAGTTGAGAGAACAGCGAGAAAGTCATTCCTCGGATGTCATTGTCCAATCTGTAAGAGAAAGAAGACGCAGCCCATCTGCTAGCGCGTCCCGTCTGGTGCGGATCTGTGACAACGAGTGAGCGTGTGTGGGTGAACGCTCCCCACGCCTCAGGAGAGACGACAGTGATTTAATTACGTCTAAATATGCACACGCATCTGCATCTCCGGACCATCCCATAGTGAACTGAAAGTGGCTTTTATCACTTTCTTTATCGGTTTCCTTCCCTCTCGTAACCCCTGCACTCCCACACACGCCTGTGCTTTCCTACACACCCAAAAAACTCCACTCAACAGCATCCTAATGCCAGCAAACAGCTCTATAGAACGGCAGCAGACAGCTGGGTTATCTAGACTGCGCTGCACTATGGGAATAATTTACACTTCCCAAGGTGATCTGATGTTTGTCATGCCCTGCGTTTCTCTCTCCCTCCATGACACCCGGCTCTGTAGGAGACCCATGTTTACGCTCTGCCAACCTGGATCCCCGTAAACACCGTCATGTGCAGTAAACTCTTCTCTATTCAGTCAGAATTATAGCTCGACAATAGAGCCAAACTAGCCTCACAGAGCAAGGCATGAGGTCTGGACCACATTCAGGCATATTTTAAGTCAATAACTGACTATAAAGATGGGTAGCCTGATGACCGCCTAGATGAAGATTGAAGATTATGTACAAATGGGGATAATAAAAATGTTTTTTTTATTATTATTATCTGCAGTGCTACCAGTATTATGACTTAAAACTTACTATACTGTATTAATTTATATTATAAAACACAATATTTCACAGACATAACTCTTAAAAAAAAGCTAAATAAATGTGCTTCAAAATATATTTCTTATAATAACTAACTGCCTCAAATAAAATTCCTAATACCTTTTTAAAGGCTTCTTCACAAAAAAAAAAAAAAAAAAAAAATGTATATATATATATATATCATTTCTACTAAGATTTTTATTTTATATCCATAAAAGAAATTAATACATTACATTTCCAAAAGTGACAGCAAGGCATTTATTATGTTGGAAATAATTTCTATTTCAAATAAATGCTGTTCTTTTGAACTTTCTATTCATCAAAAAAATCATGATTTTCACAAAAACATAAAGCAGCACAACTGTTTTTAACATTCATAATAATAATAAATGCTTCTTGAGCACAAAATCATCATATTAGAAAGATTTCTGCAGATCATTCATGTAACACTGGAGTAATGACTGCTAAAAAAATTCAGCTTTGCCATCACAGGAATAAATTATATCTAAAACCTATTACATACACAGAAAACAATTATTTTAAATTGTGATAATATTTCATAATATTACTATTTTACTAAAAAAAAAATCAATAAAAAAAATCAATACTAATTTAAATCAAATATTCAGCCTTGGTCAGAATAATAAAACAATATTTTAAAAATCGTATAGAAGTGCATATCTTTTGAATAGAAGTGTATATTATCTGGAGGAATTACAGTACAAAAACCTTCATACAGCAGCCAACCAATCACTGACCAGATCATGCTTTGTTTTTGCATGTAGTAATTAACATCAGACAGTCAGTTAACTGGCATTCTGCATCTTTAACTCTAATGCTAGCACTAAACTAACTCAGTCTTGTTTACATTCCCACAGACCCTTAAAAATTCACCCTTCTTTGCACTTCATATCCGTGTCACCCTCACGTTTGGTATTCTCATTTCAAGCATCTTCCTCACTGAAGATGTGACTCCTGGTCTGCCTACTGAAGTTTCGCTTCACTGTGCCAAAGTCCTCAGAGCCACTGTTCAGGAGTCTGAGACTCAAAGACTGTCTGGGAGACGTTTCCCCTGAAAGCCAGACTTTACCTGTCAGCACAGACCACTGCAAGAGTACTGACTGTTACATAGTTCACCATGCACTAGAAAACTTTGAGTTCGTTCATACATCTGTCAGATTGATTTGCAGGACTCTCATTCTAAACAAAGAGTCCACAGAGTCATTTAGCCTATGTCCACCAGGAAACAATGCTGTCTCATAGGGCTGTGCAGTTAATCAAAATTCAGTTTCGATTTCGGCCTCCAACGATTATGAAAATACAGTAATCGAAATAAAACGATTATTGCACCCCATCCAGCCCCCTTTCCAGCGCTGCGCTTTCGCTCCTCCATAAAAGCCCAATTTCACGTGCAAATCAGTAAAATCATGCAACGAGACTTAGTGATTATTCACGTAAACCCTCGTCGGTTATGTAATAAGTGAAAGTAAAGAGTTGAGAATGAAAATACGTGCGAGACAGTAAATTGGATCTGCGCGGCTCTTAAAGTGACAGCGCGCTATTTTCCAGCTGCTGACTGTGTGCTTTATATTAATCAAACAACAAAAGACAAACTCAAAATCCCTCTCTGCTCTTGACTGAAGGACTTTTGTAGCTTTAATAAGAAACAAAGGAAGTTTAAGACTATGCTGTTTCATTTTACATTAGGTTATTCAATTTCTCTAGTAGGCTGTTATCTGAAAAGCTACTTTAAAAATCTTTGTATCTTTTTTTATTATATTGTATTATTTAGTTTTTTTATTACTGGCATTGTATTCCTTTGCTTTTTCATTAATGGCAGTTTAATTATTTTCAATAATTTAGATTTTTGTTGTTTTTTAAACTATTAGTTACTCTAGTATTCTGCTGTGGTATTGAGAATTGTGACATATTGCTGGTCTCTAAAATGTAGATGTTATAGCAACCTTATTTACAGAAAATATATATGTGACCCTGGAGCACAAAATCAGTCGCTGGGGTATATTTGTAGCAATAGCCAAAAATACATTGTATGGGTCAAAATTATCAATTTTTCTTTTATGCCAAAAATCATTAGGATATTAAGATCATGTTCCATGAAGATATTTTGTAAATTTCCTACTGTAAAATATCAAAACTTCATTTTTGATTAGTAATATGCATTGCTAAGAACTTCATCTGAACAACTTTAAAGGTGATTTTCTCAATATTTAGATTTTTTTGCACCCTCAGATTCCAGATTTTCAAATATTATCCTATCCTAACAAACCATACATCAATGGAAAGATTATTATTCAGCTTTCAGACGATGCATACATCTCAATTTCGAAAAAATGACCCTTATGACTGGTTTTGTGCTCCAGGGTCACATATTTGATATATATCATTATATCTTTAAATAAATCTTTCATATAAAGTTTTGGTCATATGGCCCACTAATAATCATTTTAAATAATCGTGATTACAATATTGACCAAAATAATTGTGATTATGATTTGTGTCATAATCGAGCAGCCCTACCGTCTCATCATTTCAAAGAAAAGTCTTTACAGTACAGTATGTGGTTATGAATGTGGTTTCGATTCTTAAGTGCACCAGGGTCCTTTTTGCAGTTCTGGCAAGCCTTGTCATTCAACAGATGAAAGAGACCATGAGCCATCAGTCTGATTTCAGCAGGATGAAGTTTTCATATGACACATTAAATCCAGAGACATTTCGGAGATATTAAACTGGAACATTCATGTCAGACTCATTCCTCTTTTTGAACTCGGCTGATGAAAGCAGCGTTTCCATGTGGGTCACAGAAGACTTCCCCAGAATAACCAGCTCTGGCCTGCCATCAGCTGTGCAGCATTAAATATGGATCACATACTGTATAAAACACCATGCGTTTCTAACAACACGTGCTCTCTCTCGCTCTCCTGTGGAGGCATAAGAGTTTCATCTGTTTCAGATATATTTTAATACCAGTTTACAGTACTTTATTAAAGCACACCACAGGCACTTTTGGTCCTCTGGGTGCTAAGCACGAGAGAGCAAGACATTTCATGAAAGTTTTATTTCACCTAGCTTCTAAATCACGGTCCTGAGCAACCTTATACTTTTAACAACAATAAATCCCACTAAACTGTTTAAACTCTCATCCAGCATTACTAATCTGAATTCCTGCTAATTAGCAGTGTAAACTAATCACATAGAGCCAATTATCATTGCATTATTTGTAGCGAAGGGATTTGTTCCTTAACATTTATTTTAGTAGTCTAATTCTTTAGTACTTCTTTTATAGTATAATAGCCCTAAACTATATATATATATATATATATATATATATATAAAAAAAAAGGTCCCCATCTGGTCCCCATTAACTTCCATGTTTTTTTTCTATACTATGGAAACTGTAGGTTATCAACAATCTTCAATCTTTTGTGTTCAGCGTAAGAAAGAAATTCATACAGGTTTGGATTACTTCATTTTTATTTTTGGGTAAAGTATCCCTTTAAACTAACATAAAACTCTTTAAATATTCTATACGTCAATGTAATAACACCAATATAATTACTTGCATTTCAACTCTTCATCTCTTCAATGATTCAGTCAGTCAGTTATTAGACTGAAACTCAAAACACTGTCAATACTCTGCATGACTTCTTTATTTTATTTTATTCATTTTATTTCATTGAACCAAAGGCATTTTGATTCCCATGCAATTAATGGGAACTGGAGCTATTAAGACATTCAATAAATAAACATTTCACACTGTTTACATAAAGAACAAGTCATTATACACGTTTTTTTTTAGTGAAAAGAGTGTTCCCTGGAGAGCTGGACAGAAATGTTTACACATTTATTTATATTAACAAAACTGAATGTCATGACAATCATTTGGACGCTGTATTTTTTGACAAATGAAAGCACTGAATAGGAATTAGTTCTCAGTTCCCAACCATAATTATTACTACACAAATCGCTGTAAAGAGAGTCCCACGGGAACAAATGAACAGAACAAAACCATGACAACAATGAAAAACAGAAGACAATGCGAGTGTATAACAGACAAAGAATAAGAGAGCAAACTAGATCAAATGCGGTCAAAGCTGCAAAGATCAAAAGAAAACCTGTCTAAAAGGTAGAATACAAGAACGAGTGAGGAGGAGACTACAGTCTAGTCTTTGGTCAGCATTAAAGTCTCTGATAAATACTGCTACATGAGAGACAACCACTTTCCCAGGCCTGCTGTTTGTCTTGCTTTAATTGCCTCTCACACATGGAGTCCAAAAGCACTTTAATGGAGCCGCTGTGTATACAGACACAAGCCATGATGCCGCGTCTCACGGCCCAAGAGAGTAACGCAACACCCCTCAAAAGATGCACAGCTCTGGTGTTTAACAGGACACACACACACACACACACACACGGAGCAAATTGGCCGAGACCATTACCACCATCACCACACCTCACAATCTCCAAACCCAGCGGAGCAATTACCAAAATCTCTTCTGCTCATTTGATGCAGGCCAGAGTCTAAGCACTTCCTCACAAGGAGAGCAAAAAAGGGGCTTGGCAGGAAACCACAGCCAATTAGAGGAGGATGTAGCGAGGCAAATGACCAGAAGATGGGATCATATTGAGAAGGAATACAAGTTCACATCATTGGCAACCCAAAATCCAATTTCTTTTGTCTATGTGTGACACAGATCTCATTTTTTAGAGCAGTGTGAACACAAAAAATCCAATCTTTTCAATCCGATTTGGGCGGCTTTGATATGTGGTCCTTGATCCGATTATGTGTTCAATTCATGGCCATGTGACCCGAGCATGAACCATCAGATTGGAATTGAATGGTTTCTTTAACGCCAATTTTATTTGTTATGTACACACAAGCAGTGCACGTGACTTCCTGATTTTGTAAATGTGCAAATGGGGTTGCTTTCATGCTGGCTGTCTGTTCGAGCCTGTAGTGAATGTAAAGTGAACAATATCAAACCAATAAAAACAGATTTGAGCAAAAAAATAATAATAGAATTGATGTTGAGCTTTAAAATGGGCAAAACAAATGAAAACTGTCACTATGTACTCACTCCCCTCATTTTAAACTTGTATTTTTTACATTTTTCCATTTCCTGTTTTGTGATTGTAGTCACTTCTACATACAGTAATACTTTAAGGTGCTGGCTTTCTGTCTGTTATCTAAGAGTTGAGCTGAACCAGAAAGTGACAAGCAGATTTTTGATATGTTTAAGGTTTAACAGAGCTTGGATGAGTAAAAAGCCAGATTTAAGAAGCCTGTCCCGACTGGAGATAAGAAGGAACTTGGGACTAATGAGGTTTCACAGGAGAGGTGCAAGATTAGAGTCACGTAAAACAAGGAAGTTTGAGCCCATGCATCTAGTTACTGTGCCAAAATACATAAACTGAGAGAAATGCAAGCCAGCAGACCTACTGGCTACTGAGTGCATTTCTGAGATTGTAATTAGACCAACATTAAAGCAATAAAATAGGCTACATTATCCAGATGTCTTGCCTTTCTTGATACAGCTGAGGCCTCCTTATGTTCAACTTCAAATCATTAGACAACTAACTAAACATCATTATATGCATTTGAGGACATTAACCAAAGCAAGCAAGCAAGTTAGGAAGACAAAAAATTTATTAAAGACTAGTGGTCGGATGATACTGGGTTTTTTGACAGCCAATGCCGATATCTTGGAAAGCAGGGTTGCCGATAATTGTATTTATTTTAATTAATGTTTAAGAAATTTGAAATCATTTGAAAATGGATTAAAAAATTAATTTGTAAAATAAACATATTACACTTTAGATGACAAAGTATTTTTCACAAATAAATAAATATTTAATAAAAATGATTAAAAAGGAAGTAAATACTGCTATATAAATACAAACACATGCATGTATATATTTAACAAAAATATGTTGTTTATATATAATATATAATATAAAATATAATAATATAAATATACATTTATATATATACACACACACACACACACACACATGTAAATATTTTCAAAATATATACTGTATGTGTGTGTGTGTATATATATATATATATATATATATATATACACATAAATATACACAGTACACACACATATATAAAGAAAAACTTTTATTTTGACTGCAATTAATCGTGATTAATCATTTGACAGCACTAGTTTAAAGCATTCAATTCGCACCGAAAGTCACGCAGAGAACACGCGATCATACACATGCACACTTCACAAGATCTCACAACTCTATTCTGAGCACTGCGTGCTCGGGCGCTGCCGTTATCAGCACCATCAAAATGAAAGTCCCGCCTCGAATGCATTGGCCAAACAGAAAAACTTATCAGCCAATGCCGATATTTGAAAAATGCCAAATATCGGCCGATATATCGGCCTTGGCGATATATCGGTCAACCACTACTAAAGACAGAACGAGCAAAAAAAAATGGAAGACCGAACACACAAATGAATAAACAAAAAATTGATTGAATAAACAAAAGAGAATGAACAAACAAATTTAGAGTGAACAAAAAGGAATTGCCAAAAGGTATAATATAAATGTAGAAAACCTTCTGTTTTCATAACTAGCTAACAAAGTATAAGGAATGCCCCCAATTAGCTAAGTAAACGTGTGTGTGAGAGAGTGTGAAAGAGAAAAGCATATGCGCTGCCTCTTCCAGGCCAGGACAGGGACTCCAGTCAGCACCTCAGCTGTGCCGTGTAAAAAAAACAACAACACCGGTCTTTTAGTACAGGCAGACGGGGGGTGGCACACTGCTTCCTGTGTGTGTGCGGGTGAGCAGCTGGACGCACAGCTGTACTGGTGTGTGTGTGTGCCGATGAATCAGTTTCTAAAAAGTATTAACTATATTTAAGAATGGAAATTATTTAACTGTCCAGTGGCAGGAAGAATGGGGGAAAAGGGGTCTGTGGGCTACAGCCCCAATGGAAGGACAGGAAATGAGTAGTAAGACAGCATGCTCTGGGTTTGATTAGATCAATACAAAACCATTCAGCGAGCAAGACATGACCACAGCAGTCCTGATGTCTGCTCTGTGGGGATGTCAGAAGAGGAGAATCCTGGCCTTGTTGCTCTGGTGAGTGGGTTGTGGTAAGACTAATGTACGGTGGCCCAGTAGTGCACAACACAACAAAATCTCCACAACACAAAAGAAACAAAACATAACGCAATGAATTTAGCACAACACAATGGAAACAAGCTGCAAAGCAACAATATTAGCACAACACAACGAAATTAGCACAACACAATGGAAACAAGCCACAAAGCAACGAAATTAGTACAACACAACAGAAACAAACCACAAAGCAATGAAATTAGCACAAGACAATGGAAACAAGCTGCAAAGCGATGAAATTAGCACAAAACAGTGGAATCAAATAAGTCACAACACAACAAAGTTAGCACAACACAACAGAAGCAAGTTGCAACACAACGGAAACAAGCCACAACACAATTAGCACAACACAACGAAAACAAGTCGCAACACAACGGAAAAGAGCCACAAGCCGCAACACAACGGAAACAAGCCGCAACACAACAGAAAAGAGCCACAAAGCAATGAAATTAGCAAAAGACAATGGAAACAAGCTGCAAAGCGATGAAATTAGCACAAAACAGTGGAATCAAATAAGCCACAACACAAAGTTAGCACAACACAACAGAAGCAAGTTGCAACACAACGGAAACAAGCCACAACACAATTAGCACAACACAACGAAAACAAGTCGCAACAC
>JAFVLL020004345.1:0-26178 GCA_021397915.2 Tor tambroides | reverse complement strand
AAAAACTTTTAATGCTAATTCTTCTCTTTATAAAGTTATCTAAAATAATATGGTGGGAGCGATGCCATATGATAAATAAATGCTGGCAGTGGTGTTAATCCTTCTGACAGTCTTAAACTTCATAACTTATTTTCCAAAACATTTTTTATATTAATACTGAATGTTTGAAATGACACAAAAAGAAAGTTTATTAAATTCATATTACATTTAATAATTTAACTTACATTAAAATGGTTAATTTTTATCCCTATAAAGTTAATAAATAAAATAAATGTGGTGGCATTGTGTTGCTGAATGATAAATAAATGCTGGCTGTGTTAATTGTTTTGACAGTCTTGAACTTAATTTAGTTTTGGAATATGATTTTTACATCTAGTCATGCAAAAATAATAAAAGGCATAATTAGCCAGATTTAATGCTGTAATCATTTAGGCTTTATCACAATATCTTTCATTCAGTATGTTCCTTGTCAATCCGATTCATCATTCTTTGTGTTGTGGTCGAATCGATTCAAATTCACACTCATTGACTAAAATGAGCAGATTCTTAAACTGTGAATTTTGCTCAAGTATTGCAAGAGTACATGCACCCAATTAATCCATTAGTAATTGGATTGAAAAGACTTCATCTGCCTGACTGAGCTTGATCTGAATGACATTTCGATCCGACTGAAAGGGGTAATAATGAAATCAATAGGAAAATAAACTAAGCATGTAAACGCAGATTCTTCAGATTAAAAAAACAGTTATGCTGTGATGCATATGCTTACCAGAGCTTTTCATAAACTGATCTCTATTTGCATATTTACTATGAATGTGCAGATAGCAGCGGTTTTCTCCTCTAAGCATTGGTTGTTTGCTTTATATGCAGCTCAGATGCTCTCTTCAAGTGGGCGGTTCTTAGCTAGAATAAGCTGCAAAGTGAACCAGACATTCATGCTGAAGTCTTAGACTACAGGAGATATCTAATGCATTAGTGTCACACTGATTAAACTCACTTTCATTCCCAATATAAAGCCTCATTAATGACGACAAAAACACCATTCTTTCACCAGCATGAGAGTATGCAGGCGTTAAATCAGCGGTGTGAATCATCATACCCAGTTAACCCATGTGACCGTATACTGTACCTGTATGAATAGGCAGATGAACAGCTGAGCGCTGATCATATGATTTATAATAACAGAGTTGTGGAGCTAATCAACATCAGAACTGCTGAGAATGAGGTGAAGCATCTCATCAGCCGCAGGACATCTGTGAGACACAAACAAACACACACACTCTTACACAGCGGGGACAGGGTGACTTTAAAAGAATAAATCACACAAAAAAGTTTCCTGGGGAACACAAAAGGAGACATTTTGAATTATGCATCACTTTTTTGTACAAAAACAGTTCACTGACCACATCTGTCAAGCTCCAAAAATGAGAAAAAAAAGAAAAGAAAAAAAAACAGTGAAAGTATCATAACAGAAGTGACTCATATGGAAAGCCATTTCCAGAAAAAAAAAAAAAGAATATATACTCCAGCACGTGGTTTTGGGTGTAATGCATTACTAACTACTGTAACTTAATTTTCCATTGTAGTTGCATTAAATAGACTATAAAAAACATAATATCTCATTTTTAAATATAAAAAATAAATATTTTAGTAACATTCTTCCATTAAAGACTTTAGCCAGTTCAAGAATAATTTTTATATTATTTATTTGAAAAAATTAAAAGAGCAGATTCATGTAACTGTACTGTTTAAACACTCTTTAGAGAGAGTAATGAGTACAGTAATCTAATTACATTGTTGAAGATGTAATTAGGGCTGGGTATCGTTCAAAAATTTTCGATACCGATACCGATACCGATACCTTGAGTTCGATACCGGTTCCTGAACGATACTTTTTTCGATACCAATTTTATGAAATCAGTTTTAACAAGATTACATTATCTCAAAAAACTTTGGTTTTATTTTTTTCAGCTTATTGACATTGATACAGACTCAAAGACTCATCTCCTGAGACACTGCACAAAGGAACAAAATATATCCAACACAATAAATCAGTGCAAATAATTTTAATAAAGCTCAAATAGTTTTCAGTTTACACTAGTGTTTGTTCGTTTTAAAACGGATAGCTCAGACAGAATCATCATTTCTATTCATTTATTCTAGGTTGTTAAAGACTTCAAGAAATTGAAAATCTTTATTCACTTTCATAAGTGGGTGTTTTATTTGCCTTCACCATATGTTTTAATGTTATTAAATTCTGGTGTAGTATGTCTAATTATTTGAATGCATAAAAACTACTTAGTTTATTCAAATTTATTCTTAAAATAGCCTTATGAAATGTTTTATTTTTCCTCAGAAATTCTGTGTTCTGTATCTGGTTTTCAAATGAAGGCATAAAACATTAATTTCATTTATCTTTTAAATTATTGAAAATCAAACTTTATTTATTTATTTATTTTGGCAAACAAAATTGTACTATTAAATTAAAACATGGAAGAAATGTTGTGTGATCATTACTTTAAAAAAAATTAAGTTTTAATAATTTTAGTAGTAGCCTAGTAGTAGCATTATGTACACTCTGCTGAACAATATTAATATATTTCTGCCGCCGTGTCTTCCAAGTTAAACTGAACTTTTATTTTGACGGGTTGCCATGAATACATTTACAGTTCTGTGTGTATATGATATGACGCTAGTTTTACTCAAATCAAACTGTAAAATGCTCATGGAGTGACTCTAAGAGCAGTTCTGGAGATGTTGTTCATGTGTTTATGTCCTCATTTAGATGGCAGATGCTGAAATCACCGCGAGCGTCACGCGCGCTTCAGTCTGTGTGTAGTAAACACAACGGCGCGATATATAGAGAGCAGACTGCTCCGTACGCTTTTGAATTGCTCTCGCGGATGTCAAACACTGATCAATCAGCGCCGCGTCGCTTCTAGTCAAACACACCTAGTGCTGCAGGCTTAATGCCTCACTGACGTTGATGAGATTAACCCCTTAGGTATCGAAATTTGGTACCGAACGACAAAACGTTTTTCGATACTCGGTGGTATCGAGGCAATTCGGTCGGTGCCTAAAAAGTATCGAACTCGATACCCAGTCCTAGATGTAATTAGTAGCTAGTAGCTAGTAATTAACTTTTTAAGGGTAACTTACTTAACATTGCTGCCATAGAATAAAAATAAAAAGGGTAATTGTGACTTTTTATCTCACAATTCTGACATTGTTCCTCAGAATTGAGTTTTATCGTACAATTCTGAGTTTATATTTCACAATTCAGACTTTTTTTTGCAATACTGCTTTTATATCTCGCAACTGACTTTCTTATGTCAGAAAAAAGTCTGCATTGACAGATATAAACTCGCAAATTATCAGTTAAAAATGTATATTCTAAGTTTATGTTTCACAATTCTGACTTCACATCTCAAAATTCTGTTTTTTCTCTAAACCATGGAACAAAAACAAAAAGGTAAAAGGAAAAAAGCCCAAATTGTGAGATAAAGTCTCAATTACCTTGACCATGAAGAAAGAAACTGTAATGTTACTCATTGAAAAGATTCCTCTCCAATGAAGCACTGGAAACATCATTCCTTCTTACTTGTTTCATATCTGAAATGACAGCCCCTGTTGTTGTATAAATTAATAAAATTAAACCAGTAATTGTGCATTTCAAAGTAAATGTTCTACATTACAGAAAAATGTGTTTCATGTCAAAGCAAATTAATTTAGATCTATATTTATATCATACATGCTGGTGAATTGTGATTTCAGTTCTGCTAATACTGAACTACATACTGTATTGTGAAAATCTGCATTATTTTAGGGCATGTGAACCAAAATCCAAACCCAAACAAGATTTTAATGTGCGTATAATAAGTTTTCATGAAAGTTTCACATTGTTTTGTTGTTGTTTTTTTCTGAGTGGTATTTGATTTTATATTTGAGTAAGCTGATGTTTTACAGAGAACATATATCCAAATATATCTGGCATGGTCGTGGTTGAGATTACTCTGAGCAAAGAAAGCCACTTCATTCACCTGAATTATTCAGTTCTTCACAAGGGTTTGGACAAACTGAACCCTGTTGCTGGAGTAAAAGCTTTTAGCCAGACCGTTATATGGAAAAACAGTGTTAAAGAGGCCATGAGTCTTTGACACATTCAGATGAGAGTAAGAAGCTCAATAACACAGTATATTCACTAGGAAAATATTCTGTGAAGTGCTTCGAAAACTTTTAGTAAATGGGTGAATACCATGAAAACGGTCAAGAACATCCAGTTCCAGCTCATATTTCTAAATAAATAAATAAATAAATATTTAATAATATAATATTATATAATATAATATATTGTATTAATATTAATAGAAATAATAATAATAATAATAATACATGTTTTTGTTCTACGTCGTAGTAAAATGTTTCAAGTCAAAGCATATTAAGATTTAAATTTATATATAATATATAAGTATATATTAAGCATATATTAAGCAATATAAATATAAAATTAAGCGTATTTTAAGAATCTGCATTGTTTTAATGACAATTACACACATTTGCCTTCAAATTCTCATTATTTTAATGCAAAAAATTTAGGTAAACATGCACTGACATTCATTGTAATGCAATTAAATTTCTGTAAACGTTTTCAAAAACAACAAATAACATGATTGTTGTTAATAATAATAATAATAATTTGCATAGGGCAATAAGGCCGGTTTCCATTACAAAATTTTAATCAAATTGCAAATTGTCGAAAGCTCAATGGTTTTGAAAATAGGATTCATGTTCTTTGATCTATAATTCTTTTTTTCTTGATTTTGGCGGTGAAATATGACTCATTGGTTCCTGAAATGGAAACACAATCAAAGAATCAGAAGCTAATTGATGAACAGCAGCTGGGAGACCTAAAGTCCTGTTTTTCTGGCTCTGTTCATGAGCATCACAGTCGAGTGAACCGCTGACAGACGGCGCTCACTGGACTATTAAACAGACATATCAGATGTCCTCACAGGTATAAAGGCTATTAAACAATAGTGAGGAGGTCGAGCGGCAGACATCGGGAACGAGTGTCAGAGGCCAGCGCTCTTTTCCTCTAAAGAGGACCGTCCGTCACGTTAACCATCATGGAGGAACAGCTGCGGGTTACAGGAGCTATTACAACACAGATCTGAGCAAACCTGACTGCAAATACTCCCATCTAATAACACATGTAAACACTGTTGGGTTGTAGAAGCGAGTCAACAAATTCATTACGTACAATATCATACAAAATAGGATGTCAGAAAATAAAGCCATGAGCATTAAGACAAGTTAAAATGCCCTTATCTGTGGTAAAATCACTGTGATCACATGCCAATTTTTTTTTCTAAAAATATTAATAATAATAATGTTATCAAAAAATAATAACAAATGTTGATGGATGGATGGATGGATGGATTGAACGACTGAGAAGGATGGATGAATGGAATGACTGAGAGCAATGGATGGACAGACGGACAGACAGACAGACAGATAGATAGATAAATGAAAAGTACTATTAAAATTCAATAAAAATAAGTCACACACACTGACACACACACACACACACACACACAGACACAGACACACACACATATATAAAACAAAACAATGAAATAGAATATAATTTAAAATAAACTGAAAATACATTAAAATAAATATATCATATATGTTTTATACATATGTGTTTGTGTGTAAAATGCGAGTATATATACAAATATAAATGTGCAGATGAAATATATTTTTATTTTAATTTAAACATTTTTATTTAATCTATTTTCTTTTTATTTGAACATTTTATATAGCCTATACACACACACTCACACATCACATCAAATCCGTGAGAAATCTCCTGGTTGTATTGTGATCACGTTCTGCGATGTGTGTCCAGATAAACCTCCTCTGTGATTGACATGCGGCAGACGCCACCAGACCAGCGATGAGAAACTAAATCACTTATCGTCTCTCAGGAGGAACGTACCAGCCAAGACCTCTCCACGAAACCTCGGAGGAACTCCACGCTGGAGTGTGTTTGTGTGTGTGTGTGTGTGTGTGTGTGTGCCGTTACGCTGAAGAAACACAAACACAAACTAATGACAGAGTTATCTGGACCAAAGACGCTCAAATACCTGTGTGCTTGTGAATCCAGATGAGGGTGGGGAGAAAAGAGATGGCTTGTTTTGAATACTGGGACTATTTTAGACAAATCTGTGTGCGTGTGTGTGTATTTCACTGATCTTTTTTTCCTATTACACAACATCCTTTGAAACACACATCTCTGCTTTATTTCAACAGCACCCTTTACTTTAAAGAGTACCATGTTGGGTGCATAAGCCATAAGTCTTCATTTTACTGTAAATTTTATAGTAAACTATTTTGCTGTTGGCCTGTATGGAAAGATGTTGCCCCTTCTGACAGTTATCCATTTTCACCTGTACAAGTGAATGCTGAGTATCGGCAGCTAATGAGGTGTATTAGATAGACGTCAACGCCCCTCTTCGACTGATTGGCTAGAGGAGGATCTGTCAATCTAGGACTAGTGGGCCAATGATGACGCTTAAACCCCCTTGATTTCCAAGAAACTCTAACTGCAACATTTGGAAAACAAGCGCAGAATGTGGAAACAAGAGCGAAGGGAAGAACAGTATAAGCATACAAAAAATAAAAATATGAGCAGAAAATGTCTGAGAGCACAAAAAACAGAGAAATATAACCAAGGAAAACATGATGTTGTGTGCAAGTCAGATCATTTTGTATTAATATTTCAGTTTTGTGCAATATGATTTTAAATGTGTTTAAAGTTTTGATTCATGCTTTTTTTTAAAATGCTTTATTAAATTTTTGATTTGTGCTTATAATTTCTCAATCCATGACCAGTTTGCTATTCTGATAACTGCTTTCATTTGTAAAATTTGAGCAATATATTTTTACTTGCATTTTTAAATTTTGGTTTCACGCTTATTATATTTTTTTATCTGTGACTGCAATACATTTGTCGGAAAATTGATCCCATACAGCAGTCACTGTTTTTGTTGTGGTATGATGGTAGCTGATAATCTCTGGATTATTGTTGCATTTTTAGTTGTTCTAATTAGAAGCAAAAGTCTTTTGCACCCTATAAATGTACAGTACAAAAACTGTCAAGCTCCAAAAATATATTAAAAAAAAAAAAAAAAAAAAAACTATAAAATTGCCCTTATATAACAGGTTTATGAAAACTACAGAGCCAAATTTAAGTTGTTATTCACTGAAAAACACTTGATGTTTCAAGCCTGAATATTTAGATTTAAGCTACAATGAGGAAGATTTACAACAGACTGCAACTTAAATTTAAGTTGATAAGTCACACAACGCATCATATGACTTTGGAATATAATGAACTGAAAAAAATATGGTGTAGGATTTACTTTTTTCACTAAGAAATTGCTAGTGAACAAATAATCAAAGCAATGGCCAATAATGAATTAAATGTTTTTGTTTTGTTTTTTCAGTAGAATAACTGAAATTGTATTTTCTTGTAAAACATACTCCAATAATCTTTATTTACAACAAGGAAAAATCATTTTTTATAATGTATATGCATTGGATTTACTCATTTTACATGGGGCTTTTTGGTCATTTTTGGAGCTTGACAGTTACTGTTAACTTTATATTTTCATAATACGGGAAAGAGCATCTTAGACAATCTGCTGAACATCTCCTTTTGTGTTCACTGCAAGAACGAAGCTATTTAAAATGTGTATTATGAACACTAACCATTTAACTTGCAAAAACAGCTTATTTAGTCTGAAGTTATTTAGAAAACCATCTAAGTTCTGATGATTTAAAGAACCTGGAAATCAAAACACTGATCTGAAGAACCTAGAATGAGACATCAATTAAACCATACTACATTTAACAACTTTTTTTTTAATGCACTGGTCAATATATGGGCTATTTGGCTTTTCATAATGTGTTGTATCAGACTAGTAGGGGGAAAACATCCAAAATACACTATTAAGTGTTTATTTTATTGAACTTTTATCTATTTGTGTCTATAGATTTCAAGTAAAATGCATTTCTTTAAAGAACATTTCTTACAAAATTAGTTTTTCCTTCACTTCAGCAGCACTCACATACAGCAAAATTTACAGTTTTATTCATATCTATATTCTGAACGTTTTTATAGAAGGGTTCGTTCATATATCATTCGCCTGACTTTTTGTATCATTTTAATCCTAAAAACATGGTGAAAATGTCTCTTTTTTCCTGGCTGTTGACAGTATTTTCTGATTTATGGAGTGGTAAAAAGAGAAATCCAAAATCCCGTCTATAAAAATCTTTAACTCTAATATGTCAACAAAACCAAATTTTGAACCTGGCTTTATCCAATGTTCAGATTTATTCAAATTAGTGCATACTTAATTAGATAATGCATCACTAGCATGTTTAAAAAAGAATCTGAAAGATTGCAATACAAAAAAGATTGCAATTTTTATATGTAATCAGCTAAGTATGGTGATTTTTTTTTATCCTATTCACCAAAGCCTACACAATAATTAAGAGAACTGCTTTTGCTAAGCTTTAAATAACATATATTAAGACTGTAAGCAGACATGCACACCATCATATTCTCCTGTATTTTCTAACATAAGCACGTGTGTGAATGATCATGTACATTCAGATTCGAAGAGGGAATGGAGTTTCACAGGAGTGAGTTTGTTCCTCGGGCTCCCTGTTGAGCTCAGTGACTCGGATCACAGTTGTGCTTCTTCTTTCTGATGGCTATTTCGGCTATTTCCCATGGTAACGCCCTATCCGACAACAACAGGCATGCTGAAAGGGGCTCTTAAAAGAGTAACGTGACACGAATGTAGATCAATGCGGCCTCAGAAGACTAGCTTCACTACAGAGCTGAACGTCCTCCAGAAAAAGCCCAGCACTCCTTTCAACAAAACCAAAATTAGACTGTTACTGATGCTGCCGCACTACAAATCAGCCAAACCACCTTCAAACCAACACACACACAAACATACACACTTTCAACTGCCTCTGAGTGCACGTCGCTAAAAATATATATTTATGTTCCCTCACTCAGTTTTGTATGCTTTACTGTAATCAAACACATTTGCATTTCACACACTCTTGTGAGCACAAGATCCCGCCGTCGCATGTAAATAGCGGAATAATTAATGCAAACATTAATATGGGATTATCAGATAATGCTCCACTGTGTTTTGATTTCTGTGGGAACAAGTGGATGTGACATCAATCTGCATCGACGCGACGCCGCTCGATTATTAATCGCTCCTGTATTCATGCATATTGTTCACATACGCGCAAGAACAATTATTTATATATTAGCAAAGGAATAAGCAAAATCCACGAATGAGTGTGTGCGCGCTCAGAGGCTCAAGGACAATCTGAAAACGTGATCGTGTGAACTGAATGAGAAGTGTTGAAGGTAATGAGTGTTAATTAGATTAGTTTTTAGAAGTCATGAGAAAAATAATGTGCTGCATTTTTTGAATTTGCACTTTGATGCCCCAGTAACTTTATAGTAGCTAAATATTATATTAACACATTTAACTGCATTCAAAGAATAACTAGTTATTTCTCCAACGTAAAAATGATTTTTCAAAGTTGTAAATAAAACATATCACTGGAATATGTTTTGCAACAGAACACCACTTCAGTCTTTCTACTTCAAAATTTCATGCTTAATTCAATGGGTTACTTGACATTTCTTTGTAATTAATTGTAAAATTGCAATTTCTGAGTAAAAATTGTTTCTAGACCAATATTTTTTCCCCCCGTAGATCAAGAAATCAACATGGATATAGTCCACAAATATACACTTTTAAATGCAAACTCACATAAAAATATGTAAAAATGATTTTTAGTTATTTTTATTATATACTTTTAGTAAGTAAATTATGTTTTATTAATGAAGCTATCAGTTATTAGAGATTAAATTTAGATCAATAAATCCAAATATATTATTTATAAAATAAATATTATATATTATTATATATTTAAATATTACATTTACTGACAAATGCAACTGAAAAACACTTTAATGCAAATGTAACAAAAATTAATCAACAATTATTTTAACTACTATTTTATTTATTACTTTTAGTAAATACATTCATTTTTATTAATGAACTTTAAAAATTAATTTCTTTTATTTGAAATTTATTCACAAATGCAAATGAAAACACTTTTAAATGGAAAAGTAACAAATTATGCAACAATTATTTTATTAGTTATTTTAAGCACTTTTAGCAAATAAATCATTTTTTTAAATGATGTAACTATCAATTTAATGAATAAATGAAATACTTTAAAAATGACTATTTACTTTATTTGAAATTTACTGACAAATTCAACTGAAAACACACTTTTTAATTCAAAAGTAACATAAAAAGAAATGTACGCAATTACTTAACTTTTATTGTAAAGTAATGCATTTTTATTAATGTAACTTTATTAATTATTAACACTTAAATTAATCAAACCAAAACTCACTGTTTACTTTCTTGATCCATGTCTTAATGTGAATGATTCATCAATGAATTTTCATCTTTTTCTTAGAATGTAATAATTCTGCCTCTGAAATGATTGACGTCATCAATCCCTCTTATTTTTCATCCGCCTGTCTTACGGAGACAGTTTTCAGAAATCCGTCACACTTTGATTTGAAAAGCAACATTTCTCAAAGAAATTGTGAAAAAATGAAGCTGTTTTAAGGGCAGCTCAACCTGAAACAGACGACACACGTACCTTGTTCTCGACTTTGCCAGTGTTTTATGACTTAGCTTAGATTAACAGCTTTTAATTTCAAGCCCTCCGTCACCTTCAGTCATTTATACCTGTCGCCATCACTTCTCTGCTGTCGTACATCACAATCACATTCAGCCCAAAAAATACTTTGCTTACATTACCCTTTACTCAAGAATAAATTACATCCTAATCGATGCTTTGCCGTGGGCTTCTGCGTCTGTGACCGGATCAATCTCGCTCTGGTTGCTTACGGATCTTAATGGAAGAAGCTCTGTGTCAAAATGCATGTGTTTTGATGCTTTTATGATCCGCAGGGCAGCTGCGGTTTGTGTTTCTGGAAAACTTACAGTTGTGTAAGGAAAAGGGCCAAAGATCAAGGTACTTCTTTTTTTCAATACAGAAAGTAATTCATCCTTTGGGAACGAGGGGCATTTCATAGGCCGCACTGTAAATTAGACCGCATCTGAATGGAGGTCATTCGGTGGACGCGACACTCGAGTCTGGAAAGCCGCCGAGCGCGCGGAGCGCTAAATTTGTGGTCTAACTGCACGTTGCTTTTAAAGACCAAATAAATTCATGGTCCACAATTCACAAAGCACAGCAGAAGAACATAAAACCCGGAAGGCTTCGGTGTACTAATTTATGACAGTCCTTTACCATTCAAGGAGAGATCGTGAGATATTATTTACCTGGGCCGCCCAGAGCACAAAAGAGATGAGATTTAAAAAGCAGGAAAACACAACAACATCACAATATGATTTAAATAATAATTACCTGAATATTGCGTTTGGAAGAATCGGGAAGAAGTCATTTCAGCTTGTTATTCCCAAACTCCATTGGAGCACTTTGAAGGTCACGTCCCAACTGGATTAGCAAAGAATCTAATGCACGAAAAACACCAATCTAAAACATGAATGAAAACATAATGAGAGGCTCTGCATATTACACCAATTAATCTGACAGACGAGGAACGAAAACAAAATCACAAACAAATCACACGGCAGCTGCATTCAGCACACGCTTCCCTTCACACGGACCTGTCAACATCCAAACCATGAACTATTTCCTCCAGATATCAGACGATACCAGAACAGATCAGGGCCAAGAGGCAAAAATGAGTTACTGTCGAGCTGTTCGATGGTTCAAAAGATTCTTAAAGCTCAAAGAATACAATCAAGCGTCCAGTCAATCAGAAACGGCAAAAGTGTGACATATTTTACACTACAGATTTTAAAAGCCCATTTTTCGCCACATAAGAAAAATATGATTCTCTGCTAAACCATAATTAAGACAGAACTAAGAGATAGAAAGTCAACATTATGACATACTAAATTAAAATGATGAGATAGAAGTCATAATTATAACGTACTAAGTGACCTGAAGTCATCATTATGAGATAAAACATAGAAATTGCGAAGTCATATGACATAAAAAGTCATAAGATAAAAGGTCATAATTATTTAAATTTACATAAGCCATAAATATGATATAAATGGTCAAATATGACATCATCAATTATTAGATAAATCAAATTTATGATTTACAGAAATTATAATTGTGAGATGAGTCAAAACTATGGCATACAAAATTATTTAATTATTTGGAAGTCAATTTCTGTCGTAATACAAAAAAAATCATGCTTTCGTAAATCCTAAATTATGAAAACAACTGTTATTAAATTGTCATAATTATGAGATGGAAAAATCAACATTATGATATACTAAATCAGATTATTACTTATGAGATGACAAATGACAAAAAGCCATGACGTTAAGTCATAATCATAAAATAAAAAGTCAAAACTGACTAATGACATAATAAAACTTCCTTACTGAATATGCATTTGGAGGAGTTTCCCTTTCAGATGCTAAATTTATGGGAGGAGAGTATTCGAATGAATCACGCAACGAGATTGACTAACTTTTGCGCTCATCTAATTACTGATATTTTTTCCCAAAAAAAGCATATCTTAAACTATTTTGCGCTTGAAATGGCTGCAATTATTGTTGCTGGAGGAGGCACCGCATAGAGAGCACGTGGTAGAAGGGAGAGGATTTTTTCCACACATATTCACACGGATAATGCCAGAACAACACATTATCCGAACAAATAGTTTGCCAAGCCATGTTATTTTTGCTTCAGGAAACAAAAGACAGCTTGGAACCCCCAACTACGAGTCATGCAAAACCAGGTCTATCAAAACTTCTTGCAGCTCTTCATTTTTTGCCCTCTGGTTCTTTTCAACGTACTGTGGCTTTTTTATTTCTTTATTCTTTATTTGTGACTGCTCTAATTTGCACTGCGCCTGGTATATTGCGTTGGTCGATATGTAAATGAGATGTTGCATCTGTGTTCTTTTGTTTGCGTGTTGTTAGTAAATCACCTGCAGAAATTTCCACACTCATCGACCCTGTTTAGTAAAACTGGCCCCTTATTTCTTCTTATGCACAATGATAGGTCTAAAAAGGTATTGAGATATGTTTAAATGTGACTTTTCAAATAGGTTTTGGAAAGTTTCAAGGTGTAGGAAAGATCAGAAGAAGGTCTATGACCTGGTTTGTGTCTGTATGTACAGTGGTACTGTAGAAGTGCTGTGTGTTTTCCGTCTCTCCGTAATTAAGATCAGCTGGATTTGTTCTGTGCATTGAGAGCAGACGTCGGCCAGCTGCTCCATAAGGAAATGCTAAAGGACACAGGTGTCTGAAACTAATGTGAGTGGCATTTAAACTTCAGCGTGAAGAGGGATCTGCCTCGCCGTGCTGTATAAATGTCAGCCAAGTACGCGCTTTATGAGAAAATGCAACGTGTCGACGTGCTGTAATTTTCCCAGCACAAATGTTCCTGCAAAACCTCCAACAAAAGCCATTAGAGGGAAGCAACTGGGAATTATTTCAAGCGCTCGGCTCTTTTAGCTTAAGACCTCGTCTGACAGCTCATGACATGACGTGGGGTCAGTGTGTCTGCTGCTGCTAACATACTGCCATTTCACATGAATTATATGAAAAGGATGTAACATACAAAAAAAAAAGTTGATGCATTTGCCCTTTAAAGACATGTAACTGATATGCAATACAAGTGCAAATACTACAAGAAAAGTGCATATTATATATTATTATAAACTGGATATTTCCTGTTCACATGCTGACATCAATCTAACATTTACATTTTTACATTTACGTTTTTAAATTGAGAGAGAAAATCAAAATTGAGATAAAATAATAAGTTAAGTCTTAACTATGAGATGAGTCATATTTATGATATACTCAGTCATATGTATAAGATAAAAGTGACATGAAATACCAAGTGAAATATGTTCATTTCAAAAAGTTGAAATTAACATACTGTCAAAATTATGAGATGTCAATTATGACAAGCGTGTCATAGTTTTGATAATCATGATTCATAATTATGACAACTGATATGCAAGTCAAATAAAAATAATAAAAGTGTATATTAAATATTATAATAAAATGGATGTTTCCTGATGCTCACATGAATATTTACATTTTTACATGCACATTCTTCTTTATGCATTCTTAAAATATTAATTATGAGATAAAAAGTTACATTTACATTTTTTTATGCATTTGGCAGACGATTTTATCCAAAATGACCTGCAAAATGAGAAAGTCATAAATATGAGATAAAAGACTTTTATTTTATTTTTTCATTTGTTATGCATTTGACTGACACTTTTATCCAAAGTGACATGGCATTCAGGGTATTCAAATATTACAATGTGCATTTTTAATATTTTTTAAAACTTAAGGTGGTGTTGAATTAAAAACATAGTTACTGTCTGACTGCTGTGACTATATTCTGTTATACTGTCACTACATTCTTTCAAAAATATGACATACTACTGTGACTATACGTAGAGCATTCACTCATACCTTATTGCTTAATTAAACCATATTACCACAAATGATCTCCTGAAATCATGATTCACTGCTGAACGTAGGTAGGAAGTTATCAGTCGATAAAGAATGGCTTTATCTGTGGAATCATAATTACCTGAGAATGAGTTTGTTTTGCTGGCATCTTCCCTTCAGATTTGGAGATAAACGCCTGTGGAGATGGTATCTAATAATGACAATGAGGGCAGCGGAATTACAGGATAAATTCGTCAAGATGCAAAGAACAATTGAGGAGGTTATCATCATCTGATTATGTTCAGAATAACTAACTACTTGGACAGTTTCTCAAGGATGAGCACTGTGAATTTTCCAAATGCATGGCTGACTAAATTTGCTTTATACAACAAGAGCATACTGAGTGAGATATGGTGTCCCACAATGCACTGCACTCAACTTGACCTTCAATTCCTAGTGTGATGAATGAACCAAAAGAAGTTATTATCAGCAGTTTTTAATATCTCTTTCTTCAGTCATTACTGGATCAGACTTCAAAAAGTGGAGTCAGATTTACACCAAATTGGATTAAAAATCCAAAAATCTGCTTGGGGTCTGTAAGATTTTTAAATGTTTTTAGATTTTGCTCATCAAGGCTGCATTTAGGAACTGAAAAGAACTGCAACTGAAAAAAACAAACAAATATTTTTACCATTTAAAATACCTCTTTTCTATGTGAATATATATTAAAATGTAATTTATTTCTATGATCAATGCTGAATTTTCAGCATCATTACTCCAGTCTTCAGTGTCACGTGATCCTTCAGAAATCATTCCAATTTTATTTTTCAGGATTCTTTGATAAACAGAAAGTTCAAAAGACCAGCATTTATTTGAAATAGAAATCTATCTTAACATTATAAATAGCACTTTTGATCAATTTAATGCATCCTTGCTGAATAAAAGTTTTAATCCGAGCCCAAAATTTTGAACAGCCTATGTTTATGTATAGTATTACATACTATTTTCTATTTAGTATGCATTATACATTTTATATCTCATTTGATGTATCAGCAGCCTTTATTAATCAAACAGCACTGAAAGCTTCGCTCTGCATAAAGTTGTTCTGCATAAATTAGGACATCAATGGGCATTTAATGAAAACAATATCAGCGGATTTCCAGTGCGTTTTTTGGATCCCAAACACACGCATAAGCTGAGGGAGGAACGGACATCACAGCAGGAGAATGATGGACCCAAAAACAGCTTTGGACTGAACTCAATAACTGCAGCTTGACAGAGCTTAACGCAAGAGAAAAATGGCATTGGATCATTGCACTGGTCATTCATCAATGTCAGCCGGCCGGTCAGACGAGGGCCAGACCTGTAGCTACTGTCAGCCGTCCCGTACACAGCTAGTGCATGCTGGGAAAGGCCATTACCTTTATGTTGAGTCGTGAACAAGCTGCGGATTTCTTCCTTTAGGTGGATTTACGTGCTTCAAATAACAAAGCTCAATCTTCTGAGGCCTTGGAGTGGATTTTAATGTAAACGCTGGAGTTTTTTGGCAGTTGCGTTGTTAACAAAGGCATAAACACACTCCTCAGCTGAAATATTGTAGCTATTTGTGCCTATTAAAATGATGCTACGACGTCCACACATGAGGATTTTCATTCTCGAGGTCAGATATTAAACATGAATGCAACAAAACCTCCAAGAGCTGATTTTACCTTGAGATGGCTCAAAAGCTGGAGTGCGTGCTTGAAATAACGGGCATTCAAGCACTTGAGCGGTCAGGCCAGAGGTCATTACTATCTTGTTATGCATTCCATTCATCAGCACTAGAGGAATATGTGCAAAATGTCATCTAAACTCATATAAGACAAACATTCTCATATCTGACATGAATAAGCAGGTTTATGTAAAACTCTGAACTGGAATGCAGTTGATGCTTTAATTCAGTTACTATTTGAACTGAAATGACCACAACAGCAAGGAAGTAGAACTGTAGTTTGAATGGAACGAAAGGAATTTACTGAATTGACCCTTTGCAGGGAGTTTGACTGACAGGTGATCTGACCAATCATAACGCAGAATCTGCCATTTTGACATGAGAGCAGATTAACGTCGGTGGACTTGAACTTGAAAAATGGTGTGTATTGACGTCTTTCCGCAGCTGAAATAAAATACGTTCTGATGTTCATTCATGTTTATTTCATGATACAACTAGTAAAGAGAAAGAGATGATTGGTTTACGCGCCACTTGAACTGAGGCACTACAGCCATCTGTCACGACATATTAAAGAGCCACAAAACAATATTTATTGTTCCAATTTCTCAAAAAATGACAGAATTTGAAAGCTGAGATTTTGTTTAATAAGAATAGTATTTATATTTATTTTTAGTATCATTCATAAATTACCATAGCAATTCAAATTTAGATTTTTTTTTAAAGTAATTTTTATATTTTGAGTTTTCATTTTCATTTTTGTTTTAGTAATTATATGTGCTTAAATGTCCTTATGTGCTAATAATTTAGTCATTTGACATGCTTTTAGTCTTTTAGTTTTAATTTGATGTTTTAGTTTTTTTATATTTGTAATTTAGGTTTAATTGATTTTTATTTTAGTTTTAGTAATTTTAAGTCCTTTTGACATTTTTTGTTTTAGGTTTTTCATATATTTCTATTTATGTTTAATTTATTATATTTTATTTTTCAGTTTTAGTTATTTTATGCGCTTTTGTAATTTTTTTAGTTTTCAATTTTTTTACATATTTCTATTTGGATTTTATTGATTTGTGTTTTAGTAATTGTATGTGCATTTTACATTTTTGTTTTAGGTTTTTCATATTTCTATGGCTTTTTTGTTTTAGTAAAGCTTTGATTTATTTTTATTTTTAGTAATTTTATATATTTTTTTACCTTTTAGTTTAATTCTTTTATATATATTTAGGTTTAATTTAATTATTTTTTAGTTTTAGTAATTTTAGTACTTCAGCTTTTTTCAGTTATCTGCTAAGGCAACATTTCTAGTTTTTCAAGTTTTTAATCTAAAATTTGTTTAATTTTAGCTTTCAATTACCAATTTACCAATACATATATATATATTATAGTTATAGTGTTTGTTAATGATTACAACACTGATTATTGGAAATTGGTGCTTTTTTTTACCCTGAAACACAAGTTAATTTTATTAGATATCATGACATGTACTAGCTAAATAAAAAAAATTATATACTATATCTATCTATCTATCTATCTATCTCTTAATTTTACTTTCTTACTTTGAAATTTAAACTGTTTCTGCATCATGTTTGCAGCCTCAATTAAAATTCATGAGTTAAATTGGAATTTAATAGTCATTCTGTAAGAAACCACCTAGCAACCATCCTAACTACCGCATAGCAACATGGTAACAACCGGAGCAGCTCTCCATCTCTAGCACCACTGGAGAATCATTAAAAATCTGGATTGCAGTCGTATTTTGTTCCTGCCAGAGATAAAACACACAGTCGGCCTCACAACCGCGACAAATTTCAATTATGACTTTCCCAAAATATCCAGCGTGACCGAACTGAATCTCAGCTCAATCACAGCAGCGTTCAGAACGGGTCACCTTATTAAAAAAGGACATTTCAGTCTTTCCAAATATTCACAATCGGCCGTGTTAAAAATGTGTATTGTGACGTTTAATGCGTGTTGAAGCACCTCGGGGTCTCTTCCCTTGATTTGATTTAATTTCCTCTCTCAAAGCCAATTTCCTCTTCCCTCTTGTCCCTGGCAGAATGGCTCTCTTCACGCGACAAACGGCTATTTCCACAGCGCTGCTCTACTTGTCTGATCTGACACCTGTTTCCTGCGCTAATCTGCTGGTGACAAGAGCTGGGCTGCTTTGAGCAAACTATTTATCTCCCATGTAAATACCCATTACCCTGTAAAGCATCTCTCGCAGGCCCGTTCTGCAGGGAAACGCGTCTTCAGGCGTCTTGAGCTGCAGTGCCGCAGAGTAAAGTGCTGGCCAAGCAGGAGAACAGAAAGCACACTGCACTGGTGACACTGACAGACATGACAGTGAAGACACACATGAATATTTATGAGCGTCACTTCTGTGCTCAGTGCGGTTCGGCTCGAGCTGTTTTCTATCGGTGACCTGATATTAATCTGCACTCTTCTATTGCAAACAGCAAGCAACGATGGGAAGCTGCTCATCATTTAAAATAGTTCAACTACAGTACAGCTACAGGGAAATATTTTTAAAAGTTACACACAAAATGAAGCAAAGCTGGCACATTTTATATAATTTACATTTCATTTTGATGTAGAAACGCTGGCTGGCTTTCTCAAACTCAAATGCAGTTCAGTCTCTTATTTTTGTCCTGAAGTTATGAATATGTCTCCAAATGAGCGCAGACAGCTTCCTGTTTACACATTCGTTCGGATCCGTGATTCAGATGTTCAGAAGTTTCTACGGTGTGATAATTAAAATCTAATCTAAAGCTTGAATGTTTTTTTTTTTGAAGCAAAAGATCAAAGTAGAAATTCCTTCAATGGAGATCCCAAAATTTCTAGAGATATATCACTTTTATACTCTACAGAACTTGGATACATATAAGGTAGAGTGGGGAAAACGCTTTAAATAGGAAAATTATCGAAACTCTTTGGTCATTTTTGAGCGAGGTGCTAACAGTCTAATCCGATTCAATGATCTATGCTAAGCTAAGCTAAAAGTGCTACCGCCAGACCCGGAGATCGGCTGAATGGACTCAAAAATGGTAAAACTCAACTGTTTAACTCTAGGGGAGTTGTAAAATGAGCTTATTTCCAAAAAAAGTGGAGTGTTCCTTTAAGGATTATGTAATTTTTTTTCAGTGAAACAAAAGTTAAATGTGTCCGAAAAAGTTATCATAATTTTAGTGACAATGGCATAAATTATAAACCAAGTAAGAAAAATGTCCGGAGTTTTCAGGTTATTGGATTTTTAACAAAAATTAATACCCCATAGGTGGGGTAAAACGCCCCCTTTGGTACAAATTTAATTTTTGTTAAAAATGGGGATCATGGGTGGGGTAAAATGCCCCCCAGTCTGACAAAGCAATTTGCTTTAAACATATACAGCAAATCAGAGTACAGGCAGTTTTAGCTTAAAATTTAAAAGAATATAATCAGTAATTATGAATTACAAAATTATAATAGCCTATTTGAAACATTTTGTTAGCTGATGCTAAATGGCTAGCTAATTAGCTACCTTTTAAATAATTAATTTTTAAATAAGTAATTTTTAAATATAAAATCCAAATATTTTTATTCAACCAACTAGTTAGAATACATTTGATGGAGAAAGGATTTAATGTTCAGAACAGAATAACCACAGTAATACCCCATTGCCCCCTGGGGGCATTTTACCCCACTGACTATGTTTGAGAAAAAATTATGCCATTCTGAAAATATAATGATATTTTTATTAAATAACACGTACTCTCTATCTACAGGCCCTACTGTTCTCATATCATACACAACTGTGATGTTTTACAAAACAACAAGCTTTAAAACGCTTTTTTACTGTTGAAAATTAGATCATTTACTGTGAAATCTGTTTTCTCTCCGGTACATCACCAGTGTAAGCTTCATGCTGAAAACTTCTGCATCACTCTTGTCAACGCAGTCCATAGTTACAATAAAAATTTATCTTGATTTTCTCTTGTGGTCATTTTGGGAAAAAATAGTAGGTGGGCGTTTTCCTCCACTCTACCCTATTGTTACATGTAATAAAATAAACGTTAACTGAAATTAAACAAATTTAAAACTTATTTTAATAAAATTTATTCCAGCTAATTTCCCAGGAATCATTTCTCAGTTTTTGTTTAGCAGAACTGACGCTGTTATTTTAGTATCATTGAGATACTACTGTAGTTTACTAATAGTTTGATTTAGCTTTTATTTTTATTTTTATATTTTGTTTTTAATTTTTGCTATAGTTTTAGTCATTTTTTGTGATTCTGTAATGTTTTTACCATTTTTTATGTCTATATTGTTTATTTTATTTTATTTTTATTTTAGTACATCAAGTTAAATTAAAAGTACATTTTATTTCAATAAACATTTATAAATGGTTTTATTGTTTAATTTTAGTTAACTACACTAAGTTTAAGTACTAAAATAAGTAAAACTAAATAAACTAAACCAAATAAAAAAATATACAAACAAAAAAACTAGTAAAAGTGACCAAAACACAAATCTAATTAATAAAATGAATAAAACTTTAATTAAAATTAAAAGTGAAAAAATAAAATATAAAAAGAAAATCTAATTTTTGTTTTTTGGCACATTTTAAAAAACATAAATAAAAAAAAATCAAAGCCAATCACAAACAAGTAAATAAATAAAAAGATTTTTTTCCATCTAAACATATAAAATACTATACTGCACATTTATCTTAGGCCAGATTCACCCTGCAGGGTCTTGGGGCTGACAACTGCATTTAAATACAGAAAAAAAATGTGTTAATTTAATTAATGAACCTTTAATGAATGTTCTTATGTATGTACAGAATACTGGAGTCACTCCCAAACAATTAAACTAGAAAAATTAAATTACAGTTTATGACGTGAACACGATAAGACTAAACACTCAGAAGAGGACTGACAACTGTATTTAGCTGCAGTGTGAACGTGAAATGCGATCTAGAGAAACTCTTTCACTGGATTAATCCAGCTTATTTCTGATCTCTAGCAGCGTAATATGAATTTCCCACACCTGTCAGCATCTGCAGTCCATCCTGAACCAATCACACAAACCAAACAGAAACATCACAGCAATCGCAATCGACCAATTACTTCCACATGCTTTCAGGTCATTTATTCTCAATGGGCGATTTACCACCTCAGAGAAATCAACACAACACGCTCCACTGAGCACATATCCATAGAAAACACTCTTAATCTAATCAACAGCATGAGAAACAGCACTAATTAAGTCATTGCTTGTGTCTTCTACACTTCCTGCAAATCTGACACTTCTGTGACCGTGTCACAGATCGGCCAGGCTCATCCACCGCCCAATCACAGCACACACCATCACCTGAATATATTGCACGCGCCTGTTCGGAATCTGCACCATCATCAGGACTCCTTCAAAATCACACACCTCACTTCACTCAGTGTCCGGTCTCGTTTATACGAAGTGGACTCTATCCATGCTACCCAAGCGATACATTGATATAACTACCTTGTGTACTTACCTTTTGTGTCTTCTCCAGTGTATTCCTCTGCTCCTCGCTCCAACGTCTATTCCAACTGTCATCTCCTTGTGGACCATATCATTACTCCTCATCAGAGGTGTGTGCTATCTCCCGTCTCCATCCCACGATCTCCTGCGAAACCTTGTTTCTTGTTATCATCTCCATCAATCCAAGAACTGTTCCATTGTCCGAGATACTCACCTGCCATTACCATCTGCATCCGTTGCTGTTAATAAAGATACCTGTATATTTTCTAATCCTCTGAGTCTCCTTCCGTAACAGACCAGAGAAAAAATATGAAATAGACATATTAGAAATTGAAAACTGAAATGCTGCCTTGGCAATTAACTGAAATACAACTAGATTAAGTAGAAGTACTAAAACAACATATATTGAAGCTAAATAGAAATAGCAGAACAAAAAAATTAACAAACAAATAAAATATTTAAACTAATGAAAACTGAAAATACAAAAATAAAAGCTATTTTAAAACCTATAATACTAATATATATATAATATAATTCAAAATATTAATAAATACTATAATAATGTACACATAATTTTTAAATAACACTGTTGGGAAACCTCATGGGAATCTAGTGTCCATGCTGAAATAAAATATAAATATTAGATGAAAACCTTAAAATAATAAGAATAATAAATGTAATTAATTTAAAAAAGAAATGAAAAATAGACTTTTGCCATTGCAACTGACTGAAATAAATCAAGTTGAAGTACTAACGCTACTAAAGCTAAAACTGAAACAAAAATAAAGCTAAATAGAAATACAAAAAACCTAGTAAAAATCTAAAGTAAAAAAATTACTGAATTACTCAAACTAAAATTGCAATAAAATGAAAATATTTGTTTACAAATTCAAAATAGTATAATATACAATTCTGATATATAGTACAATTAAATATTTATAAATACTATAACATTATATAATAACATTAAAATGACACTGCTTGGAAATCTTATGGAAATCTGTCCATGCTGAACTCACAACTAATACATCTCAGAAGAAACACAATATTAAGTTAATAGATATTAAACAAATAGTTCTGTCTTTATTTACTCAACCTCATGTTATTCCCAAACGGTTTGACTTTCTTCTGCTGAACCAAAAATTAAATGTTTTAAAGAATTTCCCAGATGCTCTTTTCATTACAATGAAGTCGACTCTAGCTTTTGAGCTCTAAAAATGACAGAAAAGCTTTATTAAAGCACCATAACAGTGTGCAACCGTACTCCAGGATTCCTGAATCATCATTTCCCTCTGAAGAATGAGCATGACCTCTTACATCCAGCTGCAAATATGGACGTCAGATTGGACACGGACCGCTGACTTAAAGCGTCATGCTGTCAGTCATATGATAATACATACAGTACAATGTTAACATACAGTCTGACATTAATGTCAGTTGCTGTCTGCCTCGGATTTTACACGAGATCTCACTAGGGTCACGCTGTACAATCTGACAAGTTAAACCAATTGTAAAAGACAGAAATGAAGTAGGTGAACACACTGCATTATGAGCCAAACTCTATATCACCAGTAAAGTCGAGATGCACAAAAGAGAGACGCTGCAATATGAATGCAAGAAGTTTAAGCTGGTTTGTCAACAGGAGACACTACTGTCAACAAATACAATTGCTTCATGTCAAATGGAAAATTAAATATCAATGAAGACTCTAAAGATACGAGAGTTTAAAAAGGATATCAAACGTGTGTTGATAGTTTGCTTTGTGCTTGATCATAATCCATGTAGATAAATGGATTATAGTTTTGATCTGAAACATATGGAGTCTCTTCTGCTCACTAAGGCTGCATTTATTTGATCAAAAATTTAGTAAAAATTGTGAAATATTATTACTATTTAAAATATTTGTTTTCTATGTGAATACATTGTAAAGTGTAATTTATTCCTGTGATGCACTGCTGAATTTTCAGCATCATTACTCCAGTCTTCAGTGTCTCATGATCCAACATAAATCATTCTAATATGCTGATTTGCTGCTCAAGACACATTTCTATTGAAGAATGGATGAAATGCATTTGTCCATGTTTCACTCCATCTCGAATCGCGCTCACGGAAAGCGCTCGAGAAACAGTATCTCTTCCGTGGCTCGGTACGCTTTCAACTCATTTTTTTTTTTATAAGAGCAAGAGACTGTATGACATTCACGTTACATGATTTGGCTTATTTTTATGTAGAGAGGGTGACAGCGCAACACATTATAAGAAATGATCATTCATGTTTTCATAACCGCTGGCCAAATTAACCGAAACTAAAATTAAAACATTTTGGGAAAAAGGGGGCCCCCTGGTGTTTCGGGGGCCCTACGCAGCTTGCGTATTCTGCGTATAGGGAGGATCGGATCTGAACTACACAGGGAACCTTTTGATTTGGTACTGTACTACAATATCAGAGGATAAAATCAACAACAGATCCCAAACTACTATATTCAACTGCTATTTATTTTCAAATATAATAATCACTCTCAAAACTGAAATGCTTGTAAACATCCCAACTGCACATAAGATAGTTTTCATAAAACCTTCTCTTTATGACAGATTTATTCAAATACACATATATAATCAGCAGTAAATAAGCTCCCTCTAGTATTTTATAGCTAACTAATGAACTGTGAACACTGGATAACTTTCCAGGAACATTAATTAACTACCTGATCTCATGACAAAAATGTACCTGTGGGAACTTTTCTGCAAAATGCGAAATGTAACAATAAATACATATCATTGCAGAGGCGGTAAAACATCAAGCACTTGTAATCATTTTCGTACACAGTTATGATTACAGCTCTATATGTTACATATGTAGCAAGCTTGATCGTTAGTTCAGTTGGTACAGAATTGGACTTAGGATGCGGAAACTTTGGGTACGAATCCCGTCGAAAACATGACTCATGATGAAAGAGCTGAAAGATGAGAGATTGAAAAACAAGCTAAAACGGCAGGATTGCGTTTTTACATTACATTTACTTTTGTTCATACTATTGGGTAGGTTTAGGTGTAGTGCAGATGGTACGTTATTTTAAAACGTCACGGAGTATTAGACTTATAGCGCCACTCAACGGACATTTCAAGTCAGAACTGCGGTGACACCTACAAAACCAACGTCATATAAAACATACTATATGTACGTTCATCTGTTCCGGGGAAAAAAAATGAACACTCTTTTAGCGCCACTCAGTGGACATTTCACATCGATTATGTCACGAAACGTACATGGTGGTACGTATTTCGTATCTTGTGAAAAAGTTCCCACAGGTATGTTTTCGTCATGAGATCAGGTTGTTAATTAACACTGATTACAAGCTGTTTTACTGACATCTTCCCATGGTTGAAACTCTGATTGAGTGATTACAAGAGACGTGATGCATTTCAGTAAGTTGTACTGTATATTTCAACACCTTGATGTTTATTCATGTTTATCAGCTACCGATTATTAGCCGATATATCGGTGCATCTCTAATTAAAACAGTTGTGCTGCTTCATATTTTTGTGGAAACATTTTATTTTTCAGGATTCTTTGATGAATAGAACAGGATTTATTTGAAACAGAAATCTTTTGTAACATAATAGATGTCTTTACTGTCATTTTTGATCAATTTAATGCACCCTTACTGAATAAAAGTAATCATATCTTTCAAAAAATAGTCTGTAAGTACACAAACAAGTGAGTGTGATACAAAATGGGTCAGAATGCAATTCACAACCATTGCAGCATTGTGCAAGTGGTGTAAAATGTACATTATTTTGACTGAGCGTGAATGTCTGTGGTAGTGCACTTACATATACACGCCGTTCCAGGCCTAAAGAGCGATTGTAGCATCTCTCAGCAAGCCGTTTCCTGCGCCTGTGTTTCAGAGCTGACAAATGAGACTTCAAGCTGGATAAATAAACAGTCCCACTAGACCTGGAAGGGAAATTGGGTCGGAAAAAATGAATCATTAAGAGTTATGACAGCGAGAGCGAAGCCCCCCCTGACTGCAAAATGATGACAAAATATTTAATCAACGGCTGTTAAATCATCAGTCCACCTGAAAGCACCAGCACACCGACCAGAGGTTACCTGAGCGCTTCGGCAAACATTTCCAGCTCAAAACGAGTCAAAGAGCCGCAGCTGCACCAGACACAACCTCAATTGACGTTAATAAAGAGGACATTTGGGGTGAAAGGATTTTCATATCACAAAAACGAGTCCTTCAGTTCTTTGGAGGCAGCGTCAGATTAATGCTTTTCTCATTAGATAATAATCTTTCCGTCTCGGGAACAC
>JAFVLL020004343.1:0-11754 GCA_021397915.2 Tor tambroides | reverse complement strand
AGCACAGTGCAAACAGCTTGAATAATTGCTGATTTGTGAGCTTTGGATATAAAACAAAAGTGCGAAAGAGAACAGAGCTGGAACTACAAAATATGCCATTGAAAACAGCAGATTCAGCTTTGGATTACAAGGGCATGCAAAGTCTATCTCCACAAGTTGCTCAAGTCCAAGCATCATAAAGCCGATAATGAAATTTGAATATAAAGGACTCTTCTTCACCATGTTTTTCAAGCGTCCTATCCATTCCAACTTGCTCATTTTAAGCGTTAATAAGGGGAGAAATGTGTACAGAGTACTATGTAAATTGGTCACTAACTGTTTTTTACGCTGAGTGTGTAGTGATGCATTTGATATACGCCTCTTTCAGGGTCTCATTTAATGAGGCAAGCCTCCATCTAAACTTGCTGTGTGATACTGACCTTTATTCTGTGGTTAGATGGCACACTAGTCGCTTTAATGACAGTTAGTGTGCAGCTCTAAATATAAATTAGTGTCATAAGTGATTCCTGTCTGAGTCATGGTGCAGCATGCAGTGTTATATTATAAAAAGCCATAAATCCTGCAAGAAGATGGATTTGACTGTGGCTCTAATAGATGCATATGGTCAATTCAAAGATGTTCTAGTACATAGCACATTGGTGAGACCTTCTCAAATCAAGGCCTTTTCTTTCACAGAACTGCCCACTGGATGGGTTTTGTTTATGCACCAAACTCTAGACGCTGTTGTGAAAATCCATTTTGTGAAATACTCAAACCACCCAGTCTGGCACCAGCAATCATTCGTCGGTTATTGTTGCAAAGTTGTGATTCATGTAGGACAGGTTGGGTTGGCTCAAATCTTAAGACTACATTTTTTTTAATGTCTATTGAAATTAATGGGAGATATATTTCTGCAAACTAGGCCTCTGAACACATCAGACAGTTTGAGAGGGTGAGTAGTGCTGGTGGTAAACAGATGAAGAATTACAGAGCATTAAAAAAATTCCCATCATCCTACTGCGTCATAATGTGCTTAAGTTTACATCTCAGTTTCTATCTTAATTTTGTTTTGAATTATCAGCAACCACCATTATAGATGCTTCTGACTCTCTTTCGCACAATAAATATGTTAAATAAAACTATAATTCAATAAAAAAAAATACACTAAAAACCAGTACTGAATAAAACAGTCTTCTAAATACTAAGAATTTTTTCCCCCCAACACTTACTGTGTTCATCCTCTTTTTCAGCTGGGTACTCTTTGTTCAACTGTGTATGTTTCTTTCTTTCTTCTTTTTTTTTTTGTAATTTAGTTGTGCAATTCTGGCTTTTTCCCACTTTCCATTTGCCAACAGAACAACACGACCTCTGGAGGAGATTCATAACTTTAGCACAGTCATAGGACTCTAAAAAAATCCATTAAACTAAAATTGTGCAATTCTGCTCATTCCCAAAACTCTTCCTGGACATGCCATGTTTGTTCAGTTGACATCAGCAGTGAAGCAAGCATTCTGAAAAGGGGAGGATCACAGGATCAGGAAAGTATAAAAATTGTTCTGGTAACAAACTCTCAGACACGCAGAGGCTTCAGTTTGCTGTGAACCGTGATGTCCTTCAAGACTGTACTGGGTCTGCTTCTCCTGGCCATGGTGGCCATGGTGGCTGAATCCTCATGGGGCAATGGTACATTTATCAATCTTTTTCATTTTTGAAATATTTATTACAAATATTTAATTTAAATAACTAACAAGAAGATGGAATAAAGTTGTTTTCAGCCTTAAACTGTTTTAATGTTAGCACTGGTGCACATTCAAGGGAATGATCTATTTCCATCATGTTAATCTCTACAGGCAAAGGAAACTCTTACAGTTATGACATTTCCAAAATGTCTGATCTGACAAAACTATACAACTCCAAAGTTTTCCTGGCAGAGAGAATGACCAGGCCTCTAGAGGGGATGACATTCCAAGTAGGCAAATTTAGCCACTCTGGAGTCAGGTAAAATCAAGGTCTAACCAACAGTTTTGTCATATTATTTTGTGTTCACATTTGTGTATTGAGGGGAGTGAGTGTTTTGGATCTTACGCATTTCGTCTGCTGGTCTTGCTTTTAGAGTCACTCTAGAAGATGGCACTAAATGGCTGATCCATAAAGGAGACGGATATGGCATCTCATCCCAGACCGTTGTTGTGGCTGCCCGTCATATGAGCAATAACTGGACGGCAAGTATTTTTTACAACTTTGGTGTAGCTTGAAGATAAGGGACAGTATTTTGTCCTTGTATTAAAGTCTACATTTTAGTCTAGGACTTATTTAATACATGATTCACTCTCAGTTTCACTTAACTTTATCATTTTGTTCTGCTTTTTTTTTTTGACAGATTGTTGAGGTAAAAAATTTTCGTGGGACCAAGACAGTGTCTGCCTTTGTGAGCGCTGGAGGAACAGACTACAAACTTTTGTTTGATAACTGCCATGATGCAGCTGACAGGATGATGGATGGTTAAATTAACAACAGTTATGTTAATATGTTACATGTGAAGAAAGCATCATATACATCAGTACTTTTTGTTAAATCAATTTAATAATGCATTCTTATCTGTTACACTGCTGTGTTTATTAAATGTTTTTAAATGCATGATTTTGTTTTAATTTATTGAATTTTACTAATCTTTTGGAATTTAAAAATGGATGGCTCAATATCAAAACTATTCAAATTTAGCCAACTATCAACTCGTTTTGAAATTGGAAAATGTATAATATTAGATTAATCAGGAGCTGTAGGTGTCGACAGAGGTTCATGTGTCCTTCAGTTTATCCACTAGTTCTATACAGATTTCATTGGTCTTGCCAACTACCGTGTTGCTTGTTGCTTTTGAAAACATTCCAATTTTGATTCTTTGAGTTTCTGTTTCTGCATTTAGTGTGGAAATTGTTTTGCTTACATGTTACATATTTCCTTCTGATTTGAAATGCAGTTTGGATACTTTCATTGTGACTAGACAGGTTGGGTTAATAAAAGTATTAAATTAACATCATACCTTTAGTTTAGGTATTATTAAATTTTAAAGAAAATGTTGCCAAAGAGGTTGGCTATTTGTAAAAGACTATATTTTACTGCAACTTTTGCTCACCTGCATTTGAATGCTGTTTTGTACACTTTTTTCCCTTTTTAGTTTAGTTCTGACTCATTTCTCAGAAGAAATTCCGCTTTTTTTTTTTTTTACTTTCCATTTGGCAGCAGAACAACACAAATTCAAAACTTGAGCAGTTATCTATGACAAACTCTCAGAGGACTGAAGCTTCTTTATATTGACCATAAATAGCTCACTCAAACGTTTTTTAAGATTGCTCTCACTCTCATCGTGAAATGTTTGTTGAGCTGCAAAATGGCTAAAAGGGCTTTGTTAGATTACAATACTATACAAAGAGAAAAAGAGATTTTATCCAGAAGTGATGTGCTGTTTGTACTGAAAGTGAAAGACCTGAATGTTGTTGGATGGAGTTTGTATAAACAATCAAATAAGTTTGCCAAAGAGGCTGGCTAAATAGGCAATGCCTAATAATTATCCTGCATGTACCTCACTTGTTATCCCATGCGCTTTGTGTGAACAACATTCATCATCATTTGCACTTAGTGTACAAGCAAGTATTTATGAAATTAAGTTGAATTTTTCTTTACATAGCTCTTCAGTTTGTTGACCGACACAAATAAAACCATTGTTTTCCAAGGGAGTTCATTAACAACACTGTGCGGTCCAGCTCATTCCCAAAGCTCTGCCTCTGCACTGCATGTTTGTTTAGATAAATCAGCAATGAATTCAGCTTTTGGGGATGATCCCACAGAAGTATAAAATGCTCCAGTAACAAAATCTCGTCATATTCTCAAGAGCTTCAGTTTGCTGTGAACAATGATGTCCTTCAAGACTGCACTGGTTATGCTACTCCTGGCTGTGTTGGCCATGGTGGCTGAACCCTCATCGGGCAAAGATACATTTATAAATTTTGTTAATTTTCACTTTGCGTACAAGTACTCTTTTTACATTGTCTGTATCTTTATATAGACATTAACTTCATTAACCAACTGTGGTCTAATGTTTGTTTTTCTGCATCAAATTGTTTTAAAGTTAGTAATAGTGTGTATTTGAGGGAAAGTTCTTGAATCTTTTCAGAGAAGGGCCCCTACAAATATGACCTTTCCAATAAGTCTGAACTAAACAAACTCTACAACTCGAAAGTATACATGGCAGAACTGTTCACCAGACCTCTGGATGGGATGCCCTTCCAAATAGGCATTCTGAGCCACTCAGGAGTCAGGTAAAAGCAAGATTTAATCAACAGTTCTGTAATTGTACCTTGTGTTGTATGCATAATGGTGAACAAAAGGCTCAATATATCACACTTGTATATTGAGTGGAGTGAGTGTTATGCATGTTTTCTGCTTGTCTTGTTTTTAGAGTGACTCTGCAAGACGGCTCTAAATGGCTGATCCATAAAGGAGACAGCTATGGCAAATCATCTCAGACCGTTGTTGTGGATGGCCGTCATATGAGCAGTAATTGGAAGGCGAGATGGGCACAAATACATAAAAATGTATTTAAAATAAAAATACAAAATACTGTGTGGAAAAATGTATTTAAATACAAATACAGTATTTTGTATTTTGAAAATATACAAAATACATGTGAAATTGGCCATCCAGTGACACTACTAAGGCCTGTTTACACCAAGAACGATAATTATAAAGATAACTATATTAGTGTATTCTAAGTATACAATGCAGTTGTGTCATCTGTCACTTTAAATGCTCAAGCTCTTTAAAGCAGAAATGATTCCAAATGGCTGTCAGTGTTTTTATCATTCATCATTTTTGGTGCTGTTATGGTTATAGCTGTGGTGTGCTATCTGCTATTCACTTAGATTTAGGATGTGCTCACACTACGCTCTTAAAAATAAAGGTGCTTCACAATGCCATAGAAGAACATTTTTTGTCTAAATGGTTCCATATAGAAACTTTATCACCTTTCTGTCTCACAAAAGGCTCTTTGTGGCGAAAGAAGGTTCTTCAGATTATAAAAAGGTAAGAAAGAGATGGTTCTTTAAAGAACCTTTGACTGAATTGTTCTTTGTGGAACCAAAAATGGTTCTTCTATGGCATCGCTGTGAAGAACCTTTTGAAGCACCTTTATTTTTAAGCTTGTAGGGGCTCTGATCCATGCTTGAGTGCGATTGACCCCCAAAGTCCAGTTCATTTCACAAGTGGGACTGCTCTGTACCTTGTCCAGCGCGGTTCCTTTAAACCATGCCCTGGCCCGCTTGAAGTGGCTCTGGTGCGGTACGCAAGTAGTGTGATCGCTAACCGCGCCAGAGCATAGAACAGTTAATTTGCTATTTTTTGTATGCGTTATTTGTATGTGCTATGCACTACAGTATGACAGCAAAAATCTTTATTACTACTTTGATATCACACTTTTCAATTAATTTAAATTCGAATACATTTAGATTTATAATGGGTCTGGTTCTCATCTTATTGATGAACAGGTATTGTAGTTTGTGAATAAAGCTGCAAATTCCACCATTAACCTCAGTTGCCTCTGTAATAATCCTGTGATATCTGTCTGTTAGCGAAAGGACAATCGCGCTTGCGCTTTAGTACAAGGCAACTGTGCCTAGTGTGAGTATGCCCTTAGAACATTTTTTTTTTAACTTTCTATCTTTATTATTAGCATTATTGTTATCTTTGTCTTGGGGTACACATACAGAAAGCTGCTTATTACTCATTTATCCATGTTTCTTTATCGCTCTGACGTGTCAATAGCTCCCGCCCACTAAAAGCGCCACAGATATATTTGCATACCACGACGATATATAAATGTTATAGAAAAAGTTCAACTGATACACTTTATACAACTTACACTTTATATCATATCGCCATAGCAAGCAGTAAAGATTAAAGTTTAATGAACACATTTGACTAGCTAGTTGATAAAACAAAAATCTGACCATAAAAACAAAAGCAAAAAAAAACTACTGACTATAGTGCTAATGTTCCCCTTGCTAGTGCTCTTTTTTCCCCTTCATGCTATTGCTAACTAAATGCAAATCTGAATGGTGTTTCATTTTAACCTTAATCAACAAGTACAACTGACTGTGACATCCTCACCTTATGTCATGCTTCCTTCACAGGCTATCCCAATTGCTTATTTTTTTTATTTTTTTTTATTTTTTGTAAATATGACTTTTCTAGTTGGAAATTGGACATGAATGCCTTTGTCATACTAATTTTTATACCCAAGTTTCTGAGTTGTGCAGGCCATAAACTTTAAATATGGTGGAGGGGAAAACATTTGCTGCTGGGACAGGTATGCTTTTTTCCCACAAAATCAAGTTCACCTTGTTTTAATGTTAAAGTCATGCACATAGTAGTGCAATAACCATTTCAAGCATTTTGTATGTTTTATACACAGCAAAACAGCATGTATTTGACTGAAAATCCAGAATCATCAACAAGCTAACTATAAAGATCTGTGAATGTTTATATAGTTGTCAACGAATGGGATGCTACATTTTATTCAAAATTAAATATCTCAAATATCTATTTGGCTTTAATAAGATTTTCCTAGGAAACCTGGCATCCTCCACGATTCCTATTCTTTCCAGTAGCAAAGCACTTGAATGTGACAAGCTTGTAATCAGGACTTCTGAAATTGGAAGCAGGAAATTTAAATTTGCTACAGTGTAAATTCACTGCAACTATATTGTGCAACTACATTGAAAATATTCATGTTTAATGAAAAGAGTGGATGCCGAACATTGTGACACATGGCTTACTGCCATGTTGGTTAAAAAAATTTAAAGTAATTCATTATAATCTTTAAATGTAGTATTTTATTTACATTTATTGTAGCCTTAGTCATGTTTTGAACATTTTAGAATGGAAAACAATATCTTTTTCAAATTTCAAACATGTATATCATCATCATGATTTAAAAAAAATAAATGAATAAAGCTGCTGAGCAGCAGATGGCGACAGAGGTTCATGTTTTCCTCATATTTCTTCAAGAGTCCTAACTGCAAAATGGCAAAGGTTGTGCAATATTTAAAGTGCCAGAAAAGTGCACATCATTTGCAATTGATTTAGCCTACAAGTTCGTGCATAATGGTGATGTATCAACTAATGTGTTAAGGGAGATAAATAGAAACATTCCATTTATTAGAATGCTTTAGTTCTCATAACACTACATTTTAACATTATTCAAACCTGTGACCATGGGTATACTTTTACAGAATGCATAAATGACTTTTAATATAATTTTTTAACATGTAAATATTTGTCATTAATATAGAATAAGTATGTTAAACGTAGAATAAATATATTGTCTTTTATTACTACACAAATTCAAAAACAACAATGTGTCCACAAATCCTTCATTAATAAACAGACTCAAAAACTTTTCATACTGACTAAAGCTTACAAATGTTGATATTCAGATGAAATGAAAAAAGAAGAAGAACATTAGATGTGTATAGATGAGATTTTGTCCCATCTTTGGCCAAAAGAAATTAATTATGGTGGGGTAATCTTATCCAATCTTAACCTATAATTCACCACCATACAACACAAGAGTGAAAGAGAGCACATTAAAAACTGTTTTTGAAATGCATTTTCTGAATAAGAGAGGCATGCAGCACTTGAAGTTTGACCAATTCATGTAAACTAACTATATCAAAATTCACAAAAACAACATTTGACACTATAGCAGAGATGGTCAATTTCAAGCTGAATTTAATGGGCTCTTTCTTTACAACAAAACAAACAAAACACAAAGGGTCTGGTTAACCTTGTATACCTCTGGCTCATGTTATGTTATGTTATGTTATGTTATTTATTTATTTTTAGTTTATTTATTTTCCTTCCTCCTTGTATTATTTTTGAGTAATTTTGTCCTCTATTGGTCTCGATATTGTATAGTTATGTACTTGTTATAAAGTATTTTGGCATTAATAAAAAAAAGAAAAAAGAAAGAAAAGTCAAGCATAATTCTTGTTTGTTTGTTTTGTTTTTGTTTTTTTGGGAAAAAAAAGATTTTTCTGTTTTTAACATTAAATTAAAAAATAAATGATCGGAAGATTTGTTTTGTTTTGTGTGTATCATAAACATTTGGTAACTCATATATTAAATATTAGTATTTTTTTATTTCACTTAATTAAATTTGAATTATATTTATACAACTGGACTCGCATGACATTTGACATTATTGTCAACTGATTGGACGTAAAAATTGATTGGCTGAATCCTCATTGGGCAAAGGTACATTTAAAAATCTTGATCATTAGTTAAATATTAGGAAAATAGTAATGTCCTTGATAGGAGTGTATCAGAATACAGTTGATCAAAGGCTTGGTTTAGGGTACATTTTGAAAGCTGGTAAAATAGTTGAACATATGTTCTTTAGCCAGTTTGGATGGAAACCATGCATGTTTATTGATACATTTACGAATACTATGCAAATGCAATGCATGATTAAAGAGTTAAAGGTTTGCCTGATTTAATTTTATGTTGGTATAAAGAATATTTATAGCATTTACACATGCAATATTGTTCAGCTGCTTTATTTTTATAGATTCATAGATTATTTCTTTATGTTCATTGGTCTATCCACAGAACGAAAGAGCATTTGTGTCTTGAGAAATACACTCAAAATGATCAAGAAACCTGCAAACTGACTGGGATATCTTTTGAGGTTGGTGCCAGGGTCAATGCCCCCAGACTACATGCAAAAATGGTAACAATTCATTTTGAAGGAAAAAACATGAATCTTGCAAAAGGATATCTCACTGTAGCTCTATTGAATGTATATGCTAATTTCAGAGATGCTCCTCTAAATCTTCTCAAATCAAGGCATTTCATTCAGTGACCACTCAAGGATGATTTTTGTTTTTGCACATACAGTGCATTCAGAATGTATTCAGACTCCCTTCACTTTTTTCAGTTTTGTTATGTTTCAGCCTGATACTACAATTGTTTAAATAATTTTTTTTCTCTTTAATCTACACTCCATACCTCATAACGACAAAGTGAAAACAGAATTTTAGAAATGTCTGTAAATTTATTAAAAAGAAAAAAACTGAAATATCACATTTACATAAGTATTCAGTCCCTTTGCAACAACACTTGAAATTTAGCTCAGGTACCTCCCATTTCTCTTGATCACTGTTGAGATGTTTTAACACCTTGATTGGAGTCCACCTGTGGTAAAATAAATTGATTGGACATGATTTGGAAAGACACACAAAAGGCTTCACAGCTGACAATGCGTATCAGAGCGAAAACCAAGCCATTAGGTCAAAGGAACTGCCAGAGACAGGATTGTATCGAGGCAAAGATCTGGGGGAGGCTACAAAATGTTTTTTTGCTGCACTGAAGGTGCACCCAAGAGTGCAGTGGCTTTCATAATTCTCAAATGGAAGAAGTTTGGCACAACCAGGACTCTTCCAAAAGCTGGTCGCCCAGCCAAACTGAGCAATTGATGGAGAAGGGCCTTGTCTAGACTGGTGACCAAGAATCTGATGGTCACTCTAGTTGAGGTCCATGATCATATATGCAGATGGGAGATATAAGATTCTCCGGTCTGATGAACCTCAATTCTGCATCATGTTTGAAGGAAACCAGGCACTGCTCATCACCTGCAGAGCACCACCCCAAAAGTAAATTGTGCTGGTAGCAGCCTCATGCTATGGGGCTGTTTGTCAGTGGCAGGGACTGAGAGACACACCAGAGTAGAAGAAAATATTGAGATAGCCTTAATGAAAACCCAGTCCAGAGCATTCAGAACCTCAGACCGGCCCGAAGGTTCACCTTCCAACATGACAATGACCCTAAGCACACAGCCAAGGCAACACAGGAGTGGTTTAGGGACAACTCTGTGAATGTCCTAGAGTGGCCCAGCCAGAGCCCTGACTTGAACCCTATCAAACATCTCTGGAGAGACCTGAAAGTGGCTGTCCATCGACGGTCTCCGTGAATGGCAGAAAAGGCCCCAATCCAGGTGTGCAAAGCTTGTTGCGTCATACCCAAAAAGACTCGAGGCTGTAATTGCTACTAAAGATGTTTCAACTAAGTACTGAGTAAAGGGTCTGAATACTTATGTAAATGTGATATTTCAGTTTTTTCTTTTGAATAAATTTACAGACATTTCTAAAATTCTGTTTTCACTTTGTCGTTATGAGGTACGGAGTGTAGATTAATGAGAAAAAAAATGAATTTAAACAATTGTATCAGGCTGCAACATAACAAAATTGAAAAAAAGTGAAGGGGGTCTGAATGCTTTCTGAATAAAATGTGGTTGTTTGTTCAACTGTTTATGTATTTTTTAAATCAATTCTGGCTTTTCCCTCTTTCCATTTGCTAGCAGAACAACCTCGACCTCTGGAGGAGATTCAGAACTTTAGCACAGTTATAAAACCTTAAAAAACCTTAAACTAACATTGTGCAATCCTGCTCTTTCCCAAAAATGCCATGTTTGTTCAGATAAAGTGGAGAAAACTTATAGAAAAGGGGAGAATCACTGGGTCAGAAAAGTATAAAAAATTCTCTAGTAACGAAGACACTCAGAAGCTTCAATTTGCTGCGAACAATGATGTCCTTCAAGACTGCACTGGGTCTACTTCTCCTGGCAATGGTGGCCATGGTTTCTGGATCCTCATCAAACAAAGGTACATTCATAAATCTTTTTCATTTTAGCTAATTTAATTCATTTAATTTAACAACAACAGCAAAAAGATCTACGGTTTAGTTTTCTGCCTCATCTTGGTGCACATTCATGGTAATGACCTATATTCTGTAACACTCATTCTCTTTCAGATAAGGGCTCCTACAGTTATGATCTTTCCATATCTGATCTAAACAAGCTCTACAACTCCAAAGTGTACTTGGCAGAACTGTTTACCAGACCTCTGGAGAGGTGGCCTTTCCAGTTATCCATATTAAGCCACTCAGGAGTCAGGTAAAATCAAGACAATTCTGTAAGTGTGTCTTGTGCTATATGCATACTGAATGCATTATTGAGGGTAGTGAGTGTCTTGAATTTTGTACATTTCTTCTGCTGGTCCTGCTATTAAAGAGACTCTTGAAGATGGCACTAAATGGTTGGTCCATAAAGAAGACAGCTATGGTATTTCATCCCAGACCGTTGTTGTGGCTGCCCGTCATATGAGCAGTAAATGGAAGGCTAGTATTTCTGCAACAAAGGACAGTATTTATTGATGTGAATGTTTATGTTTTTGGAAATAAGATGTATATTTCCATATATACAATGCCTTGCAGAAGTATTCAAACCCCTTCATTTTTTCAGGTTTTGTTCTGTTGCAGCCTTATGTTAAACCGCTTTAAATTACTTTTTTTTCCACAACAATCTACACTCCACTCACCATAATGACAAAGCAAATAACAGGTTTTTAACATCTTTGCAAATTTATTAAACATAAAAAACTTAAATGATTCCATTGCATAAGTATCTGGGACAGTTGAAATTTAGCTCAGGAGCATTCATATTGCTTGTAGATGTTACTACACTTTGAGTGAGGTTAACATGTGGCAAATTCAATTGAGTGGATATGATTTGGAACGGCGCACACATCTTAATAACAGGTCTAACAGCTGAAAATGCATATCAGAGCACAAACCAAGCCCTGAGGTCAAAAGAACTGCCTGTAGAGCTCAGAAACAGGTTTGTGTCAAGCCACACATCTGGGGAAGAGTTCAGAAAAAATTCTG
>JAFVLL020004341.1:0-23083 GCA_021397915.2 Tor tambroides | reverse complement strand
ATGGGGAGGTGGAGGGATGCCGAAAGAACTAACAACGGAAGTGGTAAGAGGCTGTTTTTATACTCGGATATTAATTGGAAGATTAGATGGGCGTACTCATCCCGAAATAATGTTTATAACTTCAGTTTATTTTGATTTTAAAAGTATTTGTTTTAAATTAACATTTTTATGATTTAATTAAATCTAATTCATTAATTCTAATTCTAAATCTAACGTGCTATCTATCTCTCTCTCTCTCTCTCTCTCTATATATATATATGTGCATTACTTTAAACTTTAAAACTATCATGAAATGTGGCACTTCCTTTAAACCAGCCTAATTAAAGGCCTGCTTTGTCAAAAGTATAGAGAGAGAGAGAGAGAGAGGGAGAGAGAGAGAGACCTATACCTGTGACCTTAGGAACCCCATAATGCCATTGGAAAAATAGAGAATCTCAAGACTTATGACAAAGCGGGCCTTTAATTAGGCTGTTTTAAAGGAAGTGCCACATTTCATGATAGTTTCCATGATAGTTTAAAGTATTGCACATAATAATTTGATAAAGATCTCCAGCCTGCACTGCAATGAATGATAAGATGATCTCAAATAACAATTTGTACACCTTCGCTTTCATTTTCTTCATGGAATTGTTCATATCTGGTGGGTTGAGTTACTCATTAACCAATGCCATCAATTTTGCAAAATATGATCATATCATCAGTGTGGGCACAGAGAGATGCATATGTGAATTGATGTTTGTTCAGAGAGATGAGGAGTTGATAAAAGAAGTGAATCTTCAATGTGTTTTTTTTTTCAGTGTTTCGCTTGTGGCCAGAGTGACAGTTCTCTTCATTTCACCTTTTCTTTCGTGTTAAACTGGCTGTTTTCCATAACATGATATTTTGTGATATGGGAACAAGCGTGGGCAGTTGCATAAAAAACTGACACACACACACACACACACACACACACACACACAAAACATTTACTAAGGTAGGTTATTAGCAAATAGTAGAAAGAAATAATGTTTCCACTATTCAGTTCTAGATAAAAGTTTTGGAGAAGCTTATTAATCTGTTCAAAAACAACAAAGCATATAAGTAGTTGCTTACCTCACTCCCATTATAAATTAAGAATTTAAGAATTAGATGGATATGTGAACTTGTGAATATTACTCTGAAAAAAAATGGTATAGTATTTACTTTGCTACAATTTTCACAAAGAAATTGCTCATAAATTTCATATTTAGAAAAAAAAAAAATCAAGTTAGATTGAATTAAATGTGAAATTTTGAAGTACAAAGGCTTAATTAGTATTTTCTTGTAAAACATACCCCAGCAATCCTTAGTTTTAATTACAATGGAAAAATATTTTTTTCAGTCTAGCTGAATATTAGTTGCAGTACATTTTCATGACCTCATCATAAATGTCTTTATGCATCTGATAAAATATTAAACTCACAGGAATATACTCATTTTATCACAATATCACTTATAAGTGAACATGTATTGTAATTTTTGTCATGTTCACAGGTGCTTTCTACTGTTTCTCTTATCAAAACGATTAAAATTAGTTTTCTTGGAAATATCATAATCAGTCAACTTTCTGAGCTTGACCAGTTCGTATTTCTGCTGCTATCAGGAAAGGTTTCAATGGACAAATGAGTCAACAGCACAGATGCATTTGATTTCTAGAAAAAATGGTGAAAGAAAGGAAGCAAAAAAGCAAATGAAGACCAATCACAGATGCCTGAGGTGTAAAGGGGAGGGGCTGGTTTGAGTTTAGAGGTGGCCTTGCTAGATCTCACCCACATGTAGGCTTCCACTGGTCGATGACACCTCTGGTTGAGGTCGCGATGCGTGTTAATGCATCTCTGTTGACTTGCTCGCGGCAGGACGCAGCCTCTACCTTGATCGCATAGGTACGTTTTTGAAAGTTTCTGTCAGTCAGGCTCTTCTTCTTTTCCACCTTCTAGTGTCATCTTGCCATTTCTCATCTTGTCTGCTGTCTCTCTACCTCTTCCCCTCCCCCCATTACCAAGTGCCGTGCTTTCTATATCTGGAAAAACATCTTTTGATTACAAAAGCATCCGTGCAAGTGTCTGATTGTGTGTGTTGAGGTCTTTTCTGACTGCAGGCCCGGAGAGGATGTGTCACTGCAGACAGGTTTTCCCCTGTTACTCATGGGCCTCTTTCTCGCACTGTGTCTCTTTATGTGGGCCTGACCGTTGCACTTTTGCAGATTTCTAAAGTTATCACCTGCATTTGAGTGCCTGTTACATAGTCTATAGGTTCCTTCTTCACTAGTGGGTGAGATTTTTGTTGATAGCGTTTACAGATTGTTGTGACCAGGGGTAATGCCTTTTGTTGGATAGGCCTAGTTGTTTTGACATCTGCACTATAGTTTTGTACAATGAAGGAAAGGGTTTGGTTTGGTAATGGGACAGAGGGTAACCTGCGTTTCAGATTCAGACATTCACAGGTCTGCATGGCAGGTAAGTCAATTGCTCACTGCACTTCTGCAGAATTTGCAGTCATTCGAGTCAAAATTGCATCGCAATTACAGCACATCTTCCATTTCATTCTTCTTATTCTCACGCTCAAATGAGAATTCAACTGCACCAGGGCTTTAAAAGAAACGGGTGAAGAAAGAATAGGAACTGGTGAGGTATCGTTCACTGCGACGTGCTTTGTTTGGCGTACCGTTAAACTTAAAAATATTTGCAACGCTTTTAGTAATTTCTTGGTGTTTAAATTCGCATTTCATTTAGCATAGCTAATTTTACTGTTGTCATAAACAACAACAACAACAGAGCACTGTTTTTTTTTTTGTTTGTTTTTTAGTTGCTGGAGTGACTGCGATTACGATAGGTGTAGAAAATACAGCAAATGCAGTAATGCATGAAACGGTTAATATTTTATTGTTTTTTTTTTAAGCTATTTTAGATTGAGAATTTAGAATATGCTTAGCATAGGTTACACAATATGCTTTACATACAGTACATAACTAGATCATTTTTGAAATAAAATTTCAGCTTTGATTCTTAATTTCGAGTGACTTCTGTAAAGCAAAAACAAGAGCAAAAGATACATTAAGGTTGGTAGCTTTGGCAATATGATATTCATTTTTGCATGTCTAAGGATTAATTAATGACATACTGTATTCTACGCTTCATCTTTGGTGTAGGCTAGATTAAGTACAGTAATATGACTCACTTATATTTATGACACACTAGACTTTATTATTAGAGTATAATACATGACTCATCTGGCTTTTTTCAGAAAAAAGGTACACACACACAAGCTAATGCTACAAACAAAGGTGCAAAGAGAAGTCGTCTATTTTGTTGGCAGCTGAGTATATTCAGTTTTAAATGGATAGTTCGAAATGGAAAAAATGTAGTCATACACTTACACCCTCATGCCGTTCCAAACAAAATGTCTTGTACATTGTATATCCGCACAATGAAAGCCAATGTAGTTCAATGTTTTTGGACACCAGTGTTCTTCAATGATCTTCATTTGTCAAGAAGGCATACAGATGCGGAACATCATGAGTGCGAGTAAATGACGACAGCATTTTAATTTTTGGGTAAACTGTTCTATTACGTTTCTTAGTTCCAGATCACATAAGCTGTGTTTGCCAGAAATGTAAACTACACTATGAGTGCGTAAACTCTCAACAGTTAATTTGGGCAGTTATGAAAGTATCTGCAAACACCTGTTTGGTAGGCCTATAATGCCTCACAATATTAACGTTGAGTTGTTTCGGTTGTTTTTCATGCTTTGCTGAGTGTGTGTGTGTGTGATGCGTGTGTGTGTCTCACTTTTAACCAGTTTAGCATCAATTCTAGTAATTAGAACATCGAGCACCGTCATCTCAGTACAGTGTGTTCCACACAATCCGTCACCATTGCGTCCTCGCTGAGGGGGAGTGATCGTATCAGCATAAGTTTTTGCAGGCGTTCGATACTCTACGACTTTCTTGTTTGAAAGACAATGGACCACACAGCGCCGATTGAGATCCTTCCGTTTTGAATCTTGCACATCTCGTTACTGTCCAAATGCAGCAATTTCATATTCCAGGATGGTCGTGTTTCTTATTTGGAGTGTCATTCTTTGCACGCATTTCCAGATCGAGTATCAAAACCGTTTTTTCCCCACACAGTCCGCATCACTTTCTGCGCAATTGTGAGGAATTAGAACGCAGCTGACATGTACTGTAATCAAACGCTTCACCAGACACCACATCACACTGCTACTACAGTAGATGCATATCTAAACCGACCTACTGTATGGCTTTGATACTGTTGTTGTTGATCAAACAAACTTGAACTCTTACGAGTCTCAGCGTACCGGCATTAGTCAGAGTTTCACATTCTGAAGAGGTCTGTGGCTTCATCGCAAAAGCTCCACAACAAAATTTCAAAGGTGATGCAAAATGCGAAAGGCCCTTTGCCGCCTGACATGACCAGACATGTCCGCCTCCGCTTTGTGCCATACACAGACAATGCAATTCCAGTTCATGGTTGAATGTATTGTGAGATAGAAATGATTAAACATTGCTTAGTTTCATTTTGTGAATTAGATTTGTCCGCCTGATGTATGAAAGTAGGTTAGAGGTGTTGTGACGCTGATGAGTTGAGGAAAAAACCCTGCTCAATTCTTCTGAATATGTCTTTCACAATCTCTGAAATTAAGTCAAATGGCTTATATTGCTAAGTGTAGCCTATTTACCCCTTCGGGCTTATCTATGTTTCAGTCTTTCTTTCGGTCTATCTGTCTGAAAGCTACGAGATCTCTTTTAGTTTTAAAACAGCTGAACACTGAAAAGTTTGATCAGTCCTCGGATGCATGTAAAAAGTCTGGTTAAGATTGATCATCTTAATCATGACTGTTAGACGTCTAGAGATTGATATCTCAACATATGTCATAAAATGAGCAGACAAGAATAGTTTATTTGAGTTCGGGAAAATTATAGGCCTATAAATCTTTTGGCTTATTGATGATAATGATTTTTTTTTTTTTTTTTTTTTGGACTATTAATCATCTATGAATAAATAATAGCCAATCAACCTGACAAGTCAATATATAAGAAAATAAAAAGATAAACAGTTAAAATATATATTTTTTAATTAATCAGAGAAATGGGTATTATTGTCTACATTAAAAAAAATAATATTACAATTTGTGCCTATCGATTGTACTTAATTACCAATAAATATAACTAATGTATTGATTAATTTTTTTCCAGTGTTTTTAAATTATTTTTAAATTTTTGTTTGGGATATGTAACACGTGTGGTATATATTAGCGGTTTAATGGCTTTTAAATAATATATCATATTACACAAAAATGTATAATTTATGTAATCCAATTATTTTTATATTTTATCTTTTAAAAGAGCTGATAAAATGTAAAAACTGTTACTTGAATGCAATGTAAGTCGCTTTGGATAAAAGCGTCTGCTAAATGTAAAACAAAAATCTTTTCCTGGGAGATTAATTTAAGAATTTCTAAGTAGTTTTTTCTCTCTCTTCTTCATCTCTTTCATGTCGACTATTATTCCTCATTGTCCCATGACAAACTTAACCTCTGTTTTTCCCCCATCTAAAGGCTGACATGAGATTTCTCATCTCGACATCAAACCCGATCATCTCACTTCAGCCGCACCCTTCACTCTTTGAAGATGATCCGCATTCATAACCCTCACCACGTGCCATTTCTGCATCAGACGGAGAAGCTCCGCCAGGCCGGAACCCTTTGTGACACGCTTCTCACCGTGGAGGGCCTTTCATTTAAAGCCCACGCTCTGATACTAGCGCTGGCAAGCAAACGTCTCAAGCGTCAGCTAACAACCCAGCACGGCCCAAGTTCAGGGTACTGCTGCGTTATAGACAGAGTCTCTTCCCACACCTTCAAGCAAATCCTAGACTATGTGTACAGTGAATCGCTGGAGGTGCCCAAAGATGATCTTGAGGAGCTGCTGAGGGGCGCTGAGTACCTGGAAGTGGAGTCTTTGGTAGAACAATGTCAAGCACAACTTAGAGATCCAGAATCCCCAACTAAGACAGACACAAAAGTGGTAAATTCCCTCCAAGATGACAAAGCACACAAGGACACTCAGTTGTCTAAAACTAGCCACAATTTGGATGAAGACAACCTTGATTGTTCTTTAAAAGAAGAAGGTTCTTCCACCAAGAGGTCGGTCCACGATGCACATAAGAAGAGCCGTTCTCCTGTGTCTCCTCTGCCTCCCGTGTTCTCTAGAGAGACCAGAATCTCCTCCAGCTCTCCGTCTCCAAGCCCTCGCCTCTGCTGGCCACCGCTCAGCCCGTCTAGGAGCATGGTGTTAAACTGTAGAGAAATTATGACCTTCCACTCCCTTCGAGCATATCCCTACCCCACACCCATGTACCCCATCCTCCACCACTCGCTCCAGCCACAGGTCTCCTCCTCACTTATGGGTTACACAGGGTTGCTTCACCCCTATCACCCTCTCATACACTCTCCTCCGCTGACTCAAGACAGTCCCTTCGTGCCTGGTCTGAAAGGAAAGAACGCCTCTATCAGTGCAGCTTTAACGGAGTCCATGTCAGATGATCAAGAGAGGTAAGAAACGACAAAGATAACACTTACAATGTATGAATGTTATTGGATTAGACCATTTATCAAACCGTGTGGAATTGATTTTAAAGACAGACAGCACAAAAACAATTTAAATTAGGGGGTTTGAACATTTTATAATTCATACACTTCATACATCTTATGCGTGACTTAAGGGGATAGTTCGCCCTTATTTCGGTGAAACATCATAGAGGATGCTTTGACAAATATCTCTGTTTATTATGTCAATACAATGGAAATCATTCGTAATCAAAACTGTTTGGTGAACATTCTTCAAAATATCTTCTGCAGAATAAAGAAAGTATTTCAGGTTTGCAACAACATGAAGGTGACAAAAAAGTTTTCAAATACTTTTTGGGCCCTCTGTATACCTAAACATTAAACACTGAATATTCAATAAAAAAAATTATATATCTTTTTTTAAACGTAGAGCTTCAGAAGCCACTTGTCCATCTTCTTCATGGAGAAGTCCAAGGTTATAAGACATCTGGGTGTTGTCAGCATGGTGAAAGAAATCGTGTTTTTTATATAACGATATTTTCGACAGGAAGCCACATTATAGTCAGCTAATTTCAGCGGAACACCATTAGCCTGGTAAACTTGTTTTTTAACAAATGCAACAATACATTTACAGTCATAACCAAGAGCAAACACCGCAAAATCTGACCTTGCTTACCTTTGAAGTTTTTTTTTTTTTTGCATCAGTTAATATCGCCTCTCACTAAATATCAGAATCAGAATCAGAATGAGCTTTATTGGCCAAGTATGTTTACACATACGAGGAATTTGTTGTAGTGACAGAAGCTCCACAGTGCAACAGAAAGACAGCAACAGGACAAGACACAGATAATAAAAGAATAATATACAAATATCCAAATAGGCAATGTACAAAACAGCAAAAACACAGTATATAATATAGACAATTATGTATGTAAAGGTCAAGTATGTGCAAATTTGAAATGAGAAAGTGTGTGGTGAATGGATAATGTATAATAGTTGTGTGTTCCGCGTTTATTGTCGAGTGTTCATGAGATCATGAGTTCATGAGAAATATTTAATATTGTTAATTTTTAAAAGTGCAAACAAAGGAATGGTTTGCTACTATGCAAAGTAGTGAGCCATTTTTTTAAGTGTTTTATATATTAGATCAAACTTTCGGCTTTGTCTGTACAGTCCAAGATAGTAAGGCTTAACTTATTTAAATTATTAGATTTTGGAACTGAGGCCATGCAGTCTTAGAAAAACTTACAGTTGCTTGAAATGGACTTTTATCCTGATGTGAAGTTTAAAATTAAAAATCATGTTCTCTAAAATATTTTACTTCAATAAAATATTCTTTGTGTAATATACTGTAGTGCCCAGCAAGGTTTTTTCTCTTTTTTTCACTTCTTTTCTTTTCATTCTTTAAATAGTAGTAAATCCTGAAAAGCTTTTAAAACAGCACTGAAGGATTTCACACTTGTTTACTGCTTTACCTTCACTATCCGCTTCAACCTATCCATAATAAAAACCAAAAGTAGTTGTACAAACAGTTTTGTACAAAATTCATATGCAAGCATTGTATTCATCTACAAAACTATTTTATAACGTCATTTTTAAGCTGAGAAACGAATTCAGTCATGCATGTCAAACTTTTGATGGGTAGCGTATATGCTTGCATTTGTATGTGTGTGTGTGTGTCTATGAATGTGACTTAGGTCATACTCTACTCTTTCTGTACTTTCCAACGGACACATTTTCCCCAACCAGCCCCCTTTTCCACCTACAAGAATTATCTTTCTACAGGCTCCATTAAAATGAGGGGAACTAATAACTGTCTGTGGTTCCACTGCAGTGGAATAACAGTAATTATGCAATAAAGACAATTTGTAATGAAACATTTTGGGGTATGAATAATAAATATTTCAATGTAATTAAAATTTGAACTGTATGACCTGTAGATGTGCTTATGCTCATAAAGATCTGTAAGTCGCTCACTTAAATAATTCAACTGTTTATTTTTATTAGAGTGTTCATTTTAAGTGTTTGAGGCAGTATAAAAGCACAGAAGCACCATGTGCACTAAATACTGGATATGTTGGTGGAGTATTTTGGAACACAACACTTACTATCAAGGCCGAAACTGAGGGGACCCCCCCATTTGTCCCCGAATTTACAACCAGTAAACATGAAAGTCAGTCATCTCCACCCTCAGAGCAGGATGTTCTATTTCAGTCTCATTTTTAGCCAAAGTCTGTTCCACTCCCTAATTTGCCACACACAAAAACAGGTGCCCGATTGAGGCAGAGATCTTTATGCTTCTTTTGCTCAATCAATGCTGAAACGAAACATCTGAGAGCAAACGCTGTATTTCTTTACCTTTGCACGCACAGGGAAACAGTACAAGCCGCCCACACACCATTTTAGACTCGATTATATCACATTTATTGTGGTTAAACATCCCAAATAATGTGAAATTTATGAGAGCCTGCTGGACTAATGTAATACATTTGGGAGAGCATATTAATATTATTTTGATTCTAAATACTTGAATCGCATGAGCTTTCCTTCACACTGTAGATGTGCTGCAGGTTGCTTGACTCCGGCAGAGGAAACCATTGTCTGCTTGCATTGTTTCCTGCTACCTGAACACAAAACCTTTGTTCCTACAGTTTTTGGTCATAGACAGAAAGAGGTGATGTAAGTCTAAATTGATTTTCTTAATCATTTGATAAAACAGATTTGACAAGTTTGAATGGCAGTTTGTTGCCTTGCGTTGGGCTACGGAGTGAGTGCTGTAGATCGATGTTTGTTCGTATATTTTCTCTACATATACTTCACACCTACTCATTTCTTAGTATTTTTAAACGCTGAACCATCAGGTGCATCCTGGGATGCATTTTAAAGCATTTAAGAAGTTCCTATAAACATTTGAAGACTGCTTTTCCTTCACAATACGGTCCAAAAAAGTGGATTAAAAAGTGTGCGGAAAGTCATACCTAGGCATATGTGCATTCATCTAATCTACTAGTGTAAATAATTTAGGCATTTACATTAAAAGGTTTGCAAGATTGTATATTCGAAAATTCTGTGAAGTGCCCTTTCTCCTAAATAATGACACAAATGCGATAACACACTGAGTCTAGCAGAGGTTATCAGCAGTAACACCTGAGAGCGTGTGGGTTTCTCACTGACCTTTACTTGCTGGTCCGAATTAGCTGTGGTCTAGCCAACACACTAGAATGTGTGGAAATGCAGCTTTAGAAGTGCAACTGAACCTGCAGGTGTTAGCTGACCAGATCAACAAGTGGTTTAAAAAAACACCAGCGGAAAACGTAGTGACTCAGTTTGAAGATATTTGTTGATGATGAACAAAGTCCCAAATGTGATCGTCTACACTAGCTACGCATGGAAAATATGGACATCTTTGAATGGGCGCTAACATGACGACATTTTCCACAGGAAGCCAAAGGTTCAAGAGGAGAGGGAGATATGCTGCAGACACTGCGGTAAACCGGCCCTGGAAAACCCCTGGAGGCCAACTACAACCTCAGGGTCATCAACTTCAGGTAATATGTTGTACAAATACACAAAAATGAATCTAGACACTCTTGTCTGCCCAGTATAAAGAAGGCATATAGATAATCATACAGAAGCTTGCAGAAACACAAAATGCACGTCAGAGTTGCAGATTTGGTCTGGGATGCACCTACTTTTTACGTAGATCAGAGGAATGGATGCACGCAACAGGATGTAAATGTTGTGTATCTCTCAAAGAGCTGAAAGATGGTGGCCGTTGCCTCTCTTCCGCTGCCAGCGGTAAAAAAAAAAAAAAAAAAGGATAGTAGACAGTGGAAAAACTTTGCAAAATTCGTTCATGCATCAACGGAAGTACAGTATATCAGTTTGATTCCTTTGAAATCTTTCCAAAACGATACTAAGCCAAAAATTCCCATTAAAATCATTTTTATTTTATTTTACTTTACATTTATTTTTACACAGTGAATTTATTCATTTAGCAGATGCTTTTATCCAAAGTGAATTACAATAGAGGAACAAAGGCAATCTGTTACAAAGCCAATGATATTCATAGCTCCAGGTTTATTAGAAAGACTAGGGAACAACCTAGTTCAAATGCAAAGGAAAAATAAATATTATTTGATATTTTATCGATTTTTAGATCACTTTCTTTTTCACTTTATATATATATATATATATATATATTTTTTTTTTATATGATCATTTTTATCAGTCCTGTAGCTCAAAAATTCGACCAAGGTCATGATTTTGAATCCCAGGGAATGCATGACTTTTAAATCTATACTTTCAATGCAATTTAAAGTTGCGTTGGATATTTCATCATAATTAATGCTTGCACCCAGCATTATAAATGACTTAAATGTGAATGTCATTGCTTCTTTGATAATGTATTTAATTCTGATGCATTTATTTACAAGGCGGCACCATAGGTGCACTCTTCAAACTGATGCAATATTCCGAATTAAATGCACACCTACAAAGTATTCAGATGCTTTCTGATTGCCAAACTTTAATGCAGCGAACTATACCTGTGAAAATTGTTCTAGGACATCTGCGTGAACCTGAAGGAAATGACTTCATGCTTCAGATAAAAAAAAAACCTCATGTTGACAACAGTTAACGAAAGTGAAGTTAGTTCTGAGAAATGCTCCTGCAGCGCAGATGCCGCTTGGCATCTAATGCAAAAACGTGTGCATTGTAAGTTCATCTAGTGTCCAAATACTTTTTAGGGGTTACTGCGTAGTCCCAGTGGTGGTTGTGCTTTGTCCTAGTTTACATAATGTTCTCAGGGCACAAAGACAAAAGCGAATGACCCCTTACCTGCTAAACTGGGGTGTAAAGCTGTGCGCGAGAGAAAACTGTGGCTTCTGAATCGTGGTCCATCAGCACAGTCCTGCGGTCGATCAGCTCTGTGCTTCATGGTGGTTTGTATACAGTACCAAAAGAGAAGTGTTGACTTGTACTTTTTTCATCCAAATTGGGGTTAGAGCGCTTTTTATGTGTGTGCAATCATATGCGCGACAGAGCATTTTGGGGTGAGAATGATAGTAACACATTTTTATGAGATGTTATCTTTAAGAGACTATGTAATTTAGACTGTATGTGTTATATCACATACATGTGAGTAGTTTTAGTTTAAAATAAATATAAATTTTTGCCTTGCAGCTTTTTTTGTTACACTTTATTTCGATAGTCCACTTTATACACTCTACTAATTACAAGTAACTTTGTAACTACATGTCAACTAATTCTCATTAATTTGCAACTACATGTCTACTAACTCTCAGTAGGGTAGGTTTAGGGTTAGCAGAATAAGTTTGCAAAGATTCTCATAGTCAGTATGTTGTATGTTGTGGACCCATCAAAATAAAGTGTTAGAATATATTAAGCAGACAGTCAACTAATGACTGCTAGTTGACATGTAGTTGCAAAGTTACTTACTGTTAATAGAATGTCTAAAGTAGACTATCGAAGTTTTACCTTTTTTTTTTTTTTTGCAATTAAAAGCATAAATCACCCAAAAATGATAATTAGCTGAAAATTTACTCACCCTCATGCCATACAAGATGTAAATCAGTTTGTTTCTTCATTATAACAAATTGAGAAATATAGCATTACATCACTTGCTCACCAATGGATCCTCTGCAGTGAATGGGTGCCGTCAGAATGAGAGTCCAAACAGCTGCTAAAAACATCACTATAATGCACAAGTAATCCTATAATCCAAAAAGATGCTCGTTTGTAAGAAACAAATCCATCATTAAGGCATTTTTAACTTTAAAATCATTGCTAACATACAAGTCCTTTATCTACTGTTTCTCCAGTGAAAAATCCTATCAGGACAGAAATATGCACAGATTAAGCAATGCTCATGAGTGAAAACAGTCTAAAAAACATGTTAGTGGATTTTAATGTCAGAAGACAACAGAGGGTAGACTGTTCTACTGGAGGAAGTGTTAGAATGTGGATTATGGACTTTTGTTACAAATACAAGTTAACTAGTGGCACCCATTCACTGCAGAGGATCCATTGGTGAGCAAGTTATGTAATGCTAAATTTCTCCAAATCTGTTCAGATGAAGAAACAAAGTCATGTACATCTTGTATGGCCTGAGGATGAGTACATTTTAAGCAAATGTTCATTTCTGAGTGGACTATTCCTTTAACTGTGGTGCAGTAAGCATATTTCATGTAGTCTCTTAGTTATTATAAGGTCATACAATTGCATGTCTAGAATTATAAAAAAGAGAAGTGTTGTATAATAGCATTAATAGCATGTCAACAACATGTGTATTACATTCTGAAATAGAAGATGCATATTTTCTTCAACTTTAATGAAAATGTTTGCGACAATCTAAAAGTGCGGTGGCATATGACTCATTCAACATGACAACATTAGGTTCATATAGGTTACGCCAACTAAAGTCATTTTTAAAGTCATTTTAGGTTACCAGCTGCACAGGTTTTGCTTTTTATAGATTTTGGTTTTATAAAAATGCATCAAACAACTTAAATCCTCAGTTTTAAGAATGTCCGACGTCACCTTTTCGAACAGACAAAAGCAAACTTGTGCTGTAAAGGCGCAGGTTTCTGCAGAAGTTTTATGTTACTGTGCTGCATCCTGAGTTAGTGTATGTGTGTGTGTTTATATATGTGAGAGAGAGCGTGGGGTATGTGGGAATGTGTGGGTGTTTATATGTGTGAATACGATGTCAGACTTGGGCATGTATGTTTGCTTTTGTTTCACACATGACTTTTGCGTTTGCTTGCGTTTCAGCGAGCTCAGAAGTATAAGCTTACACAACCTTGCAAGTGTCCATATGATTGTCACAAGCGAGGTCTTCGCGAATATAAAGACAGAAAGTGTTAACCATGCTTTTTTTTTTTACATTTTGAGCTGTACAGGAGAGGATGTGGTGTGTATGTATGAGTGTGTGTGTGTGTGTGTGTGGACAGGGAGAGCTATAAACTAGGCCGCACACCAAGAGAGAGTTGCCACAGGATGTGTTTATCTAAAATTGGGCCCCTCGGCTGCGCACTACCAAAGCTCAGATGTCACTTTATTTTTGACCATAAATCACTTTTAATCTTGCACCTTTAACAGTTAATAGAAAATAAACATTCGGTTGCTTTATTATTTTCAAAGAACTGGATATTTACCAGCAAGGTTTTTGATCTTTCTGATTAGGATTCTTTACAAGCAGTCATTTCTAGGAAAGCACGTATTTTTACAAGTCAGACGTCACAATGTCAGACAACATATTTGTGTCCCTCAATCCTCATTTTTTAACCATGTAAGGATGTTAGCAACTGGAATCTTGTATAGTTAGATCCACATTTAAAATCTGTTGTATTTAATTAGGAAATTAATAGAAATGTTATGATGTTAAACATTTTAAACAAAGAATTCATGATGTGAATAATAAATACAATAGCCCTAAAGGCCATACATTATTCATTATAATTTAAACTTTAGACTTTTTTTTTTTTTTTTGTAAGAAAATTGTGCAACATTTTTCTTACCAGCTGCAAACCATTTAATCAGTGTCTGCCGAACATCATGCACACATCTACATTGGCTGAAAATGACCACATGTTTAGATACGTATTCAGTGATAAAGATGTGGTCTCCTTCTCAAGTCATTTGAAAGTGGTACAAAGGAAAATTAACTTTGTATAAAAAATACATTTGTATAAAAGTCAAATTTCCTTGCATCCATGCAGTGAAACACACAAGATGCTCAACATGCTCATGTTCATGCAGTCCAAAAGCTGCTGTCAATAAAGCAAAGTAAAAAATATTATTATTATTATTATTAAATATTGTAATAAATCAGTTTTACTAGTGCTTATAGACTTTGGTTTATTTTTTTTTTTTTAGGTGCACTATTGTGTTTTCTGTAATAAACAAGCAAAATTATTTTGGTCCCACATTAACTGACATTAACAACGAGCAATACATTTGTTACCGTATTTATTCATCTTTGTTAATGTTAGTTAATAATACAACTGTTCATTGTTACTTTATAGTTTATTATATATGAGTAGATAACTTTTGATTTAATAATGTATTAGTAAACCAACATTTTTCATTGTTAGTTCATGTTAACAAAATGTAGTTAACTTATGTTAACAAATGAAACCGCATTGTAAAGAGTTTTTTTAAGATTAATAATTAGATAAAGCTATAAAAGTCTCCTTTCACTTTCACACTTGGTTAAGTGGTGTTTTAGCGAATGGAACAATTGTCACCAGCAGCACATTAGACAACACCTTAGATAAATTTAAACACATTTGAGCAGATATGAGGGGCCAAAGAGCTGACCAGCATCACACCAAAAATATCCCTGCGTTCTTGTGAAGCGCTGTTATACTTTTGGTCTGAAGCTCAGTGACCAAGATGATGTGTTTAGAGTTTTAGTCGAAAGGTCACTATTTATGTCACAGGTTCATTGCAAGAGATACCATTTAAGGTTATTTGAGAGCTTATTGTTGTAACGGAAATAAATAACTTACTTAAAAAGCATGGCGATCTTTGACTTTAAAATTTAGGTTTTTTATTTAAGTGCTAAAAGGAATTGAAAAATGTATCTGTCAAAAAAAAGCATAATTAAAGGAATAGTTCACCAGAAAAATCAAATGCACTCACCCTCAGGCCGTCCAAGATGTAGATGAGTTTGTATTTCTTCATATGAACCGATTTGGAGAAATTTATAGCAGTATATCACTTGCTCACCAATGGATCCTCTGCAGTGAATGGGTGCCGTCAGAATGAGAGTCCAAACAGCTGCTAAAAACACCAAAATAATCCACAAGTAATTCAAATGACTACGTTTTGTGAAGCAAAAAGCTGCATTTGTGTGATACATTCATCATTAAGAAACTTTTAACATCTTGGGGCTGAAATACAAGTCCTCTATTCATATATTGCTTTCAAGCGAAAACCGTCCAGAACAACAAATATGTTGGCGAATTTTGATGTGAGAGGACAACAGGGAATGGACTTTTTCACTGGAGTTTTCAAATTGTTCTTTTTTGGATGAACTATTCCTTTAAATGGACTCTGAACATAATACGTAAACTGAGCAATAGAGCCACATTTGGCTGTTCAAACCTCTTTGTCTGTGGTTTTATTCTGAAATGAAACTGCATTAGAAAGATCCAGTGATAACAGAGAATATGTCTATTTATAGTCCACCACTTTGTCACTTACTGTTCTCTCATCTTCCGCTGGCAGGTTCTGGGGAAATGGCGCTCAGGTGTAAGTTCTGCGGCCGAGGCGGACGGGACAGGCGATCTCTGCGCTCACTCAGGAGGGGTGTCGGAGGAGAGAAGCCTTACCAGTGCAAACAGTGTAGCAAGAGGTTCAGCCTTAAACACCAGCTGGACACACATCACCGGGTCCACACAGGTACAACCAACCTTTATACCCATGAGCCACCTTCCTCCAGTGTTTAAATCCAGCCTGGAAGTTTCTAGCGATCATGAAGACCTGGTTCAGGTCTGTTCAATTAGGGCTGGAGCTGAACTCTGCTGAAAGGTGGCGCTACAGAAGCAGGATCAGACACCACTCATTTAGATAAAGATTTCACTTTCTGAGAAACTGTACATTGTATTTCACTGCATCAAGATTAGATCTGTAATCTGAATTAGTGTTACTTTAGTATCACTGAGATACTATTGAATTCTTTTTTTCATATTTGAATTTTTGTTTTGTTTTTCTGCTTTCATTTTTATGTTTAAAGTTTTAAGTTTTTTTTTTCATTTTATTAGTAATTGTTTTTTAAATGTTTACATAGTTTTTATAAAATTTTATTTCAGATTTAGATATTTTAGTACATTAAGTTGATAATAAAGTAAATAAAAATGAGAAATGTTGCTATGGCAACTAGCTGAAATAAAATAAATTTTATATTTTATTTACAGAAACATATTTTCTTCTTTTTATGGTTTTAGTTTTAAATAAGTCCATCACACACGGCTTTATGTCTATTTTTTTAAATGTGATCTCCATGAATTATAAATATCAACTGTTTTGATTATTGCACTTATGCTGACGGCCTTCTCTGGAAAAAAGGCTTCATTTTTTAAAGAGTAAGTTTTTTAACTCTTATATTTTTAAAATATTTTTTTCTAGCTTTATTTTGTCATTTAATTATAAAATTATATATTTTATTATTTTTAAAAAATAGTATTCCAGTTTTAGTCATAGTACTTTAACTAGTTAGTTGGCAAGGATTTTTTTTTTAGTTTAATATTTATATTTTATATATTTTAATTTAATATTTTGTTATTTGTATTTTATATATTTCAATTTCTAAATTTCTTTTCTTTTTATAGTTTTAGTTTAAATATCACACACAGCTTTATGTCTATCTATCAGCTGTATAGATTATTGTATTTATGTTGACAGCCTTCTCTGAAAAAATCCTTTAATTTTTAATAATAGCTACATTTTATATGTAATTTAATATATATATATATATATATATATATATATATATATATTAGTGCTGTCAATCGATTAAAAAAAAATTAACTAATTAATCGCATATTTTTCTGAAATTAATCGTGATTAATCATGATTAATCCCACCTAACATTAAAGTTTTTTAAATATACTTTTATATTGCAATAATTCTACATTCAATCTTCAAATTAATGTACGAGCAACATAAAGACAATATAGTTTTTAATGTTTGTTTAATGGCATCTTTTTTAATGACTGAAGCCCAGTATCACTGATACCAGTACTGATTTCTCTATAAAAAAAAATTTTCTTTGTCCTTTGATTAATAGACATCACAGCAGCTGGTTATTAGGTTATTTTGGCTGTTATTTCTTTAAGAGATGTCGCTGCTGAACATGACGCGGATCTGACATGCATCATATTTTCTCTTAACTCTTTTTACCATTTCTGACCCACTTCAGGTCTCTATTAATGAGCTGACGAGTTGAATCGGGTGTGTTAGATGAGGGAGACATTGCTGGGATGCTCCAGGACAGTTTTGAAAACCATTTCAGAGACATGTTTTTAAATGTGACTCATACAAAATATATTACATGCATGCACAGTTTTAAGGCAGCTTTAATCGCCTTTTTGGTAACTTCATGACTAACTGACCACGACATTGCATGCACGTAGTTTATTTCGTGCTTTGATATGAAAATATACAGGCCACAGTACTGTTTCCGCGCTCATTTGACTCGCGCCTGACGCTGAAGTGAAGTTGGAGCGCGCGTCTGAAACGTCTCCTGTTTGATGTGGTCATAAAGACGTTTTGCAACTGAATAAATGCACTTCTTGTCAAGAGAAAAAGTGACAGAAACAGCAGTTGTGAGAGGGGTGGCCAGCCCTAGCCCCGCCCCTGCGTTAATTGCATTAAATATTTTTAACACTTTAAACTGAAAAAATGAATCGCCTGCGTTAACGCGCTAATTTTGACACCACTAATATATAAATATATATATAATATATATGTGACCCTGGACCACAAAACCAGTCTGAAGTCGCTGGAGTATATTTGTAGCAATAGCCAAAAATACATTGTATGGGTCAAAATTATTGATTTTTCTTTTATGCCAAAACATTAGACACACGCAAACATCATGTTCCATGAAGATATTTTGTAAATTTCCCACAAATAGTACAAAAACTTAATTTTTGATTAGTAATATATTACTACACTGACGGACAACTTAAAGGCAATTTTCTCAATATTTAGATTTTGCACTCAGATTCCAGATTTCCAAATAGCAGACTGCCAAATATCGTCCTATCCTAACAAACCATGCATCAATGGAAAGCTTATTTGTGACCCTGGACCACAAAACCAGTCATAAGGGTCAATTTTCCGAAATTGAGATTTATACATAATCTGAAAGCTGAATAAATAAACTTTCCATTGATGTATGGTTTGTTAGGATCGGACAATATTTGGCCGAGATACAACTATTTGAAAATCTGGAATCTGAGGGTGCAAAAAAATCTAAATATTGAGAAAATTGCCTTTAAAGTTGTCCAAATGAAGTTCTCCTAGTAATGTATACATTAATCAAAAAATTAAGTTTTATATATTTACAGTAGGAAATTTACAAAATACTTTCATGGAACATGATCTTTACGTAAATGTCCTAATGACGCAGTAAAAGAAAAATCAATAATTTTGACCCATACAATGTATTTTTGGCTATTGCTACAAATATACTCCAGCGACTTCAGACTGGTTTTGTGGTCCAGGGTCACATTTATTCTCAGCTTTCAGATGATGTAGAAATCTCAATTTCGAAAAATTGACACTTATGACTGGTTTTGTGGTCCAGGGACACACACACACACACACACACACACATACATTTTATATATATATATATATATATATATATATATATATATATATATACAGGGATTGAAATTAACTTTTTCACTCACCAGCCAATTTGGCTACTAAATTTTTAAGTTACCAGCCATTCATAACTTCTACTAGCCAAAAAAAACAAAAACAAAAAAAAAAACAGCTTGAGGCTGTCTACACTGGAAGTGACAAAGCGACCGTTGCAAATCATTTTGTGTCAGTACTAGGGGTGTGCAATACTAACAAAAAAAATAATCTCAACATTTTCTGGGATTTTATCGATAAAGATAATTAGACGATATTTTGCTGAGTGTGTTATTGTGCTGGTATCTTAAGGACTGCCGTGGACAGCTGACTCCTAAAGTTTTTGATATTCTTCATATTCTGTGTGGTCAGTTCACAGCAGTGATAGAAATTAATCTTTTCCAATAAGTTTAAATAGATTTTTACCTTTTATGGGCATTTTTACCTTTATAAAACCTTTTTTTTTTGTGCATCATCTTTTGAGTCAAATTCTTACATTTAATCAGTCAATTATAATAATAATACATTTAGGCTGTTACTAAACAAATGAAATCAGTATCAGTAAAATTCATCTTTACAGAAGATGCATCTGAAGTGGCATTTAGATGTATTTTCACATGTTAATGTAGAAATGTATAGAAATGTATAAATGTTTTGATATTTTAAACATGAAATGTTGAATACTGATATTTGAAATTATTTAAAAAATGAAAAGATACTGTAAATGTGAAATTAAAATCACCAGTAGGTGGCATCAAGTCACTGTTAATAAGTGAGTCATTGCGATTGAACCGAATCATTTAAACGGTTGATTGATTCATTCAGGAACGAAACACCGTCATGTTGCTCAGAGACGCAAAACAGCGCTGTGGCTGTGTTTGGAATATTTTTTTTTTTTTTGTCGAAATAGCACAAAAACAGACAATATGGCGTCTAAAACGTAAGTCTCTTGATATTAACTTATTGTTTATTGAACTGTTGAATAAAATCAATATCACATTTGTAACCATGCTGATTTTTTTAAGAAAAAACGGCACTCTTCGTGTGATATTAACTATATGAATTGATATAAATATATACATTTTCTGCCCCCTTTTCTTATTTGTGATCATTCTTAATGCATATTAATAGGCTCAATATGCAGTGAAAGAAGGCACTCTAAATGCTCACGCGCACTATTTAGTCTAACCAGACTTCATCACAGTCCAGTATACTTGCACTCTGTAGGTGTTTTGTTTGGTTTTTGCAATATACTCGATAATGTCATGCTGTCTCATGAGTTCAGTATTTGCGCTAAATCTGCGCAGATTTTGCTTTTTTGAACTTCCCCAAGAAATTAATGAGTGAACATAACTTACGAAAAGTAACCCGCCAAATTGGCTAGTGATTTGACAGCGTTACCCGCCACAGCTGATTTTTACCCGCATTTGGCGGGTTGGCGGGTGTTAATTTCAAACCCTGTATATATATATATATATACACATACAATAACAACACTGACTACAAATTTGGTTAAGGATTCTGGCAAATCATGTTGAAACCAGCTCAGTTCTTTCTCCTCGTCTCTCTTCCAGGTGAAAAACCATTCGAGTGTCGGCTGTGTGGCCAGCGTTCACGTGACTATTCGGCTATGATCAAGCATCTGCGTACTCACGGCGGCGCCACACCTTACCAATGCACCCTGTGTCTGGAGTTCTGTAGCAGCCTGGCAGCCATGCAGAAACACCTGAAGAATCACCCCACGCAGGACTTCCCTCCGGACTGGAGCCTGAGCAGCACGTACCTGTACAACTGCCACACCTAAGCCCTGCGCGATAAAACATGTAGATATAGAACGTTTAATACAGATTTGATCTTTTTAATACTTTTATTAAACTATTTTGAAGCCATTATACAAATATTATAATATATTTAAAATACATTCAAAGGGCAGTTATGCTAGACCAGTTGATTTTTATTTTCTTTGAAGACATCTAGTTGGGTGAACACTTCACTCACCAATCAAGATGAAGTAGACTGTAATTTGCCAATGCTTATAACTTACTCTGTGAAATATCACAATAGCATAAAATGTGTGTTTGTTTATTTATTGAGCTGGTCAAATCTGTACCATTTATCTAAGCACTCACTATGTGATCTATTTACGCACTGTATACAATCTTTTAATAAAAGCATTATGATTAAAATAGTAAGACTCTGTCAGTGTCTGTTTTAATGCAAAAAATACAGCATAAACAGCAAGTAGCTTCAGTATGTGACAGTATATTCTGAATAAATGGATGAATAAATTGTTTTAGCTTTTAAGGTAGTAAGTGTAGCGATATGTACTTATGTCTTTTTCAAAACATTTCCATTTACAGCTATTATGACAGAAGGTTTTAAGATTAAAGGAACACTCCACTTTTTTAAAAAATAGGCTCATTTTCCAAAATCCCCAAGAGTTAAACAGTTGAGTTTTACAGTTTTCGAATCCATTCAGCCGATCTCCGGGTCTGGCGGTAGCACTTTTAGCGTAGCTTCTTCTGTAGTTACATCGTGTACTAAGACTAACGGAAAATGAAAAGTTGTGATTTTCTAGGCCGATATGGCTAGGAACTATACTCTCATTCCAGCATAATAATCAAGGAACTTTGCTGCCGTACCATGCCAGCAGGCGGAATGATATTGCGCAGCGCCTGAAAGTAGTCCCCAGCTGAGTTAGGTATAAACGGAGGTCGGAGCCAGCTCCAAATGGGTGGGTCAGCTGCAAATGGGTGGGATTTGTAATATTGTCTACACCAAACCCAATCCTAAACCTACCCTCTCCCAACCTACTTGCGGCCCTCCCAAGTCCCTCCCAAGTCCCTCCCACTTGCAGGTCTCCGGGCTGTAGCAATACATACTTGCCCCAGCTAGGTAACTAGTTATGATATACCTGGGGACTACTTTCAGGCGCTGAGTTCCTAGCTATATCGGCCTAGAAAAGCGCAACTTTTCATTTTCCATCAGTCTTAGTACACGATGTAACTACAGAAGCATCAAGTTTTAAATAGGAAAAATATACAAACTCTTTGGTCATTTTTGAGCGAGATGCTAACGGTCTAATCCGATTCAATGATCTATGCTAAGCTACGCTAAAAGAGCTACTGCCAGACCCAGAGATCGGCTGAATGGATTCGAAAACGGTAAACTGTTTAACTCTTGGGGAGTTGGAAAATGAGCCTATTTTTTTTTTTAAAAATGGAGTGTTCCTTTAAAAACTATGTAGTAAAGTAACAATAAGGCAGAATAGACATTTTGAATGGCCATCAATGGTGAAAAGATGCTTAATGGTGTAGTTCCGGCATCTACCAGCAGAGGCTGCCATGCAGGTCAAATAACACATGAAGGAAAGTTCATCTCTGTCTGGCAAAACCGGTCGTGTGGTTGCAGCGATGATTTGCGGGAAGTATAATGACGCTGGGGTTGAATGTGTGATGCAACCAGAAGCTTTAACATTACAACACCGCATTAATGCTTATTATAGTTTACTGAACCTCTGTGAATAAAGAATAACCAAAGATTTTGCAACAGAATGGCAAAGATACTCTAACTTGAGCAATAATACATCAACAACAATATGGAGATATTCTTTCAAGGGTAATAAAATGGACTGGAACAACTGTTTTTGTGTAAAATATATTTATTGCTTTTGTATAAGAAAGCGTGTATATATATATATATATATATATATATATATATATATAAAGTGTACTGTCAAATGATTAATCGCGATTAATTGCATCCAAAATAAAAGTTTTTGTTTACATTGTATATGTACTGTGTATTTATTATGTATATATAAATACACACACACAGTATATATTTTGAAAATATTTACGTTTATACATTTATATATTCATAATCTTATATTTTATTTTATATATAAATATTTAATATATACACATTTTTCTTAAATATATACGTGCATGTGTTTGTATTTATATGTACATAATAAATTGCAGAGTACACACATATATTATGCATATATTAGTGTTTGACAGCTCATATATATATATATATATATATATATATTATTATTATTATTATTATTATTATTAAT
>JAFVLL020004340.1:0-10506 GCA_021397915.2 Tor tambroides | reverse complement strand
TGAGGATTGAAGACTGTGATCTTTTTCTCCTCCACCTCTCCACTGATTCTGTCACTGGACTGCCGTAAATAATATGGAGCTTCACTGTCAAGCGCTGCTCTACCGAGTATAGTGTTTGCCACCCGTCTGTTTTCTGATCCATTCTTTCCTATCAGCACAATCCTCAGATCACTCACTGAAAAAGAGCACAAACACACAAACAAAATGCAATAACAAACACTGCACAAGAATTTCATATTAAATATTCTACAGAACAAACAGATTTATCACAAGCAGTAACGGTAAAATATCAAGTAATCCTTTCACGAGGATTATGTTACTCTTTGCAAATCTTCAGATATTTTCTTGTGTTTGAATGACACAAAACACAGAAACAGCTTCAACTGCAACATGCTGAGATCATGTTTTCTCTAGGCCTCTGTTTTAAGAGTACTGTATGGTGTCTGACATCACTGGTGTGACGTATAAATAAGCTCAAATGAGATCTCAGCTATTACGGACTGTAATATTTTTCAATCCGTGACAATTTACGCCAATCTGTTCCTCCAACAAAGTTATTGTATGGTTTCAGAAGACCTGGAATTCAGGCCCAGATCTGTATGGATGAGTTTTATGGCAGTTTTATCCCAGATAGCAAACATCCTGAGGCTCAGATCAGGTCCACACCTGACTCTTTTCATCTACCATGTGGAATGATGTAGGGTGACCATACGTGCCATTTTTCCTGGACAGGATTTCTATATTGCCTAAAATATCTAGGTTTTGGCTTTGTTTGTGTGTGCAGACCGACTGGTGTGACATCAAAGTACCATACAGACGGTTAGTTATGCTTCAAAACGCTCTCGAGGTACTTTGATGTCAAACACTGATCGGTCTGAGCCGCGCTGCTTTTAAAGGTAGGCTATGCATTTTTTCAGAAACGCTTTAGAAAACTGAGTCGTGGCCGTGTACCAAAACAAACTTGTAGCCAATCAGCAGTAAGGGGCGTGTCTACTCATGATGCGAGGAGAGAGCGCTCAGTGCACATGACGGATATTAGCCGAGCCGAGCGACGACAGAAAGACAGAGATGGCAGATAAAAAACAAAAGTGGAAAACATCTGCAGAACAAAAGAAGGCTTACACCGTGTTTACACTGGACACGACAAAGCGACCGTTGAAAATCATTTGAAATTTGTGTCAATATGTCATAAATAGAACACAGCAGCAGTTTTCTGTCGGGATCCAGTGTAGACAGCATCACTGATTATAATGAGTTCTACAGTATTTTGACGCGCCGCTTGCGTCCAGTGTACACACAGTGTTACGATAAGGCAAGAAGTAGGACCTGTGTAAATATCGGATCATCTTTCCAGTGCTGGAGAGAACTAAAGGAGCGGGAAGGCCTGCGATCGGATGCCGATGTTGCTTTGTTTCTTCTCGATAGGTGAGTAACATTGGTTTTGCTTTGTTTCACAGATCGTTGCCGTACGTATGTGTGGGGTGGAGCTATCAAAATAGGGGCGAGAAGCTTTTGGGGTAGGGGTGTGTATGTTTTGATGATTTCAAATGTCAACATTAGCTACAAGAAATCACTTACCCCACCTTTAAGTCAAACACACTTAATATATACGCGTAATTGCATCGCTTTGACCGTAGATCCCACCTTCTCACACACACCATGATTTGTCCATTATGTACAATGCCTGCATGTTATTGGTCAAACTACTTCTCGATCATTACCTTCAGCAAGCATGAAAACAGGAAAACAAAGCCAAAATAAATCCTGGCAAGGACGTGTCTGGGAAAAATAGCACATATGGTCACCCTAAATGATGGCACTTGGGCGGTCCGATTCTGTTTGCCAGATTTGGGCCACAAGCAAGCCAAAGGAAGGCCCAGTGTCAGCCATGAAAATAAATAAATAAATAAATAAATAAAGCAAGCAAACAAGCAAGCAAGCAGAACTGGCCCAATCTGGGCAACATTTATTTTAATTCTGGCCCAGATCCAACAACTTGCTCCAGCCTGCATACTGTGTAGAATAATGGCATTTGGGCAGTTTGCCATATTTGGGCCTCAAATAAGCCTTAGTATTGCTGCATGTAAGCCAACAAAATAAACCAAAACTGGCCCTAATGTGGGCCGCAGTTGAATTTATTCTAATCCTGGTCTTCCCCACATTCTTCATGTGGCCCAATGTCACAGTTATGGGCTTTTATTTATGTTCCTGTTCTCCTGCATTAGTTTATTTCATTGACCTAGTTTCCCGTGTTGTCCTGATTAGTTCATTCTGTTCACCTGTGTTCGTTCTATTCAGTCATTAGTTACTCTCTTGCTTTCCCAGAAGGCAACATAGTTTTGGCCCAGACCCGGCCCACATCTGCCCATGTGAAATCCATTCGGGGCAGATGTGGGCCAGATCTAGGCCGACACTGCTTGCTGTCTGGGTTGGTATAAGTACTCCCCGTTTCTGTTCAGTCTCTTAAGTCTTTAATCCAACAAGGGTTAATCCAAACACAATGTAGCACAGCAACATTCAAGACATGTAGATGTAAAACCAGACAAACTTGAAGTGAACATACAGGAACTTGTACTCTGACCAAACAAGGATAATTAACTATAGGCACACCTGAAAAGAATAATACAATCAACACAACAAGGGAAACTTGGGGAAACAAGGGAAACTAAGTTGCTTGGTATGTAGTCTTCTTAAGACTCATATCCAGATCACCCTGCATCAGTTAACTGTGTTGCATCCTACTAAAAGTAGCCAAATTCTATTAGGCCATATTTACAATTTCAAACTTCCATTTCAATTAGCCAGTGTCAAGTGCTACATCCAAACCAGAAGTGGCCCTCATCTGTTTTATAATATATGGGGCATATTTGCCATGTCAAATGTGGGACAAGTTAGGCTTACACACTGACTAGCCAATGCTGACTGTGCCATATAATTGCCAAAAGTGGCCCACATTTGGTTGGCACTATTTGGGCCATATTCACTATTTACCACATGGGGAACTTCAGTGTCACATTCAGATTATGCATTGCCGTGGACCACATGTGATTTGATACATTTGGGCCATTTTTGCTATTTCACATGTGGGCCACTTCAGGCTTACATCCATTTTGTCCGGGCCATAAGAAGGCCAGCAGTGCCGTATCATTGCTTTAAGTGGCCCACATCCGGATGCTATCTGGGATGGTGGCTTTTGCCATTTTTGGAGAATGAGGGTGAGAATCTTTGTCTACCTTTATTTTATTAAAAAGAGCATCTTTCATTAATAACGAGTAAATAGAGTGCACTCTAAAATTTGCTGAGGTTATTTTTAAGTAGTCTACTGCATGACTGAAGTAGTTCCAGGTCTATTCACTGCATTAGGGGGAAAGGGAAGTGGTGTGTGGCCAAGTATCGTGACCCATACTTGGAATTTGTCCTCTGCATTTAACCCATCCAAGTGCATGCACACAGTAGTGAACATACACCCGGAGCAGTGGGCAGCCATGTTGCAGCGCCCGGGGAGCAGTTGGGGGTTTTGGCGTCTCACCTCAGTCGTGGTATTGAGGGTGGAGAGAGTGCTGGTTATTCACTCCCCCCACCTACAATCCCTGCCGGACCCGACCCTCGAACCCACGACCTTCGGGTTACAAGTCCAACTCTCTATCCATTAGGCCACGGCTGCCCCTAATTATAGTTCTATACGACTATAATTTCAATGTTGCTTCAGAATTATATTCATTGTGAAACTTGTGTAGAGGTGGAACCTCTGGATTGTTCTGATAACCTTGAAAACTGGCGACTCCAGTAAAAGAGTAAGGAGCTCTGAGACTTACATCCAATAAAGCTTTAATGGGTTGGATTCATAAATACAGGGCACGCTGGTGAACAATGGCATTGTGTAAATGTATATAAGTGTGTGGTTTTTCTTCATGAATGCACACAGCTTTAAAGTTCAGATGCTCACCCTGACCCAGTGCGTGCAGTGTATAAAGTGCATGGTCGTAAAGGGATGGTGTATGTAGGTATCAGTAAGGTGAAAGACATGCACCCTCTAGTGGTTAAATATGAAGTGCAACTAAAGAGAAAGACTTTCCTACAACATGCATAAATCAGTGTGCATAAATATTTCCAGATAAAATTTACTTAAATTTGCTTAGGCTTTACAGTGGCAACAAATAAGCTAATTATTTAAATACTTTATATTTATACTTATAATATGATAATAGCTTCTCACACAGTATAAGTGTGTCATTATTTATGTAAAAAAACATAACTGATTTTATCATTTAGGAAGGTAATTGTATCTCCTGCAAGGGGATTAATATATCTGGGTTTCTTTGGCATCAAACAGAGTGTTCTGTCTCTCACACAAAGAGACATTTAAACACAAGTGACTTTATCAATGAAACAGTTTCAGGAGTTATTCACATCCACTTTTTTATTTAACAATATAAATTGAAAACTAAATCTAAACATATTAGGACTAATCATTATTTTCATTTTGGTGTGAACAAATACTTTTAACTGTTACAAACTGAATATTGTGTAATGATAATATTTTTCACAGACCTTTTATATAATTTTTAAGATTTACCCATATTGTTTCATATAAAAGCAAACACATAAATGTTTGTGCTTTAATTTACTTACTGTCAGGACGATCAAATAATGGACTACGTCTACCTGAAAAGAAAAAGAAAAAGAAATCACACAGAGAGAGAGAGAGAGAGAGAGAGAGAGAGAGAGAGAGAGAGAACAGATTGTTTAGCTATTATAAATTATTTATAAACGCATTTGTTAGAACTAATTGAGTACAGAACTGATGCTGATGATATATTGTGTGTTATATAGTGTTGTATATATATATATATACAACACTAATTTAATTGGTGAAATTATGATTTTCCTTATCATCGTCAACATTACACTTCAACACATACTTATTGATCTATAGCCTCCATTAAAAAAAATAATAAATAGCCAATTGCCACAAATCAACAAAGAGCAAAGAATCACACAGAAGTTTAGTTTCTTCCTGGTGTTGAATGTCACGATTAAATAAATGTAAGAGCGCAGTGAAATATTATTTAACTAAACGAAGAAAACATTGCGACTTGTTTGCTAATATTTCATGATCACTTCATAAATCTTTGAGGAAACCTTATATATGTACATATACATGTATCCAATTTGATTCTTACCTGTCGCCATTTGAACAATTACACCTTTAAATCTAAAGCGAAAGAAAAACGCCTGAAGAGCTTGCGGGGAAATGGACTTAAATTCATCGTGAGCTCGCAATAGAGCTGTGCGACGAAGCAGATTTTAGTTTCGGTTTCGATTTGGCTTATAGCCATTATGAAAATGTGACAAGAACAAACGATCATTGAACAGCATGCTATCGCTTTCCTTCTCTGGCCGCGCTTTCGCCCCTCATTTAATGTAAACAATGTATACAGAAAGCATTTATATACACTTGCAGTACGCCTAATTTTATCTTTATATGCAGACAAAGACTCCAGGGTTTGCTCTCAAATGCTTCACTCTTGTATGGAGGCCATAAACACACACCATTCTTCACCCAGATTGCAGGCACAACCTCCACTTCTTCATTGCCAACAAAGCTGACAGTGTGGCACATGATTTCTGCAGGCAAAACACAAACGTAAATAATAATTAAAAAAATAATTATTTAAAAAAAGATAACAGAAAGGCAAATACAGAAAAGCAATTATCATGACTCTTAGTTGTTATACTTGTGTCAGTTAGATTGTGTCAAACAACAATTCAAACATCTTAGACTCTTTTTACTGCCCTTTTTCGCATGTTTGTAGTCTACCTTTTACATAAAAACAAATAAAATCCAATGACACGAACAAAAAGCCAATCAAGTAACCCACTGTAGAAGAATGGGTGAAATCTAAATGTAAGTTGAGATTTTAAACAAATATTAACTTACCTTGATGTATTAGGGGCCGTTCACATGTCGCGCCTAAAAACGCGCGGAAAACGCTAGGCGCGCCGCTTTCTCATTTTTCCAAAGCCTTCGGGTGCTTGCGCTCAGGAGGCGTCTGCTGTTGCCGTTGCTAAGCAACCATGACCTGCGCTCTTCACGAAGACGCAGAAGTTTCAGCAAAGGATAAATGGATCTCCAGCACTAAAAATCGCTTGCAGTAGCTGCTACTAAATTTATTTAAAAAATGGCTATCCCTGTACAGCTATGATCAGCTGTTCCTTCATCTTGACTGAGCTTTCAATGTTTTTACAGGAAAGGATTAAACTGATTGGTTGGTTCTTGTCACATTTCCAACGCAGCTTGTGGTGATCGGCCAATCACAATGCTTTGGGTCAGTTGGCCAATCAGAGCAGACTGTGCTTGTCGGAAGGAGGGGCTTTGTAGAAAACTAAGCGTTTGAGAGAGGCGGGGGATAGAGGACCTACAATAATGTACAGTATTTGAAAAATAATGTGTTTTTTGAACATTAAAGCATGTCAACATATTCTGTTTCACCAAATACACAAAATAATGATCTTTAAAAAAAGCATCATATGACCCCTTTAAGCGTACGCACACTCTAAGATCAAATCTGAGCATATGCACGCTTTATAAATGAGGCCCCTGCTTCAGGAGAATAAAATTATCTAAATATTTCAAATAATTTCCTCAGAAATTGGAAGATGGTGTTGACATATCATGGTTATGACCAGGAAATATTAATATTAGGATTTAAAATATTCTAAAACTATAAAACTGACCAGAGCCTGTGTCATGAAACAGGTCCATGGACTTTCATTCGCTCACCACCAGAGGTCACTCCTCCATCATACTGACTCTCACATTGCACAGACTTTCACATTACTCCGGACTGCATTTCCCATCATCCATTGCACTGATCACACAACTGTCACCAATCACACGCTCACACCTGAGAATATCACACAATCACACACCCTACTTAAACCACTGACTTCCTCTTTCTCTCTGCCGAGCATTATTCTGCGTTTGTCACTCTCCAAGTGATAGCTGCTTTACGGAGCCACTCTTAGTTTTCCCTATGTCTAGCCTAGCCTTGTTTATAGTCTGTTTCATTCGTGTCTCGATCCTTGCCTGGTTTTTCTCGTCTCGTCTGTCAGCAGCCTACCCTGGATTTATCGCCTGTTTTGGATTAACCCTTGTCTTGCTGTTTCGGACTCTGTTCGCGCCTTGCCTGGATTATTGCTCACGTTATCGGATCGCCCCTCTCGTCAAGCCCTCTGGATACTTCCCGTTGATCAAAGACCCACTCCTGTTTACTGGACTGCTTGTGTGACTTGCCCTCTATATACCTGTTTGCCAGTTTTCGACCCTGCCTGTGTTTGACCACGTCTTTGTTTAATAAAGTTTGCAAATGGATCCGCACGTCTCACGTCTTGTTCGCCCCGTTACAGAATACTCGGCCACACAAGGATCCAGCAACTTTTCAGACGGACATTGGTCAGGTATGGACACAACCAGAATATTATTTGCCCTTAAACAAGGCCCACGATCACTGGAGAACCATATTAGAGAGTTTTTAGCCATCGCTCATTATTCTGATTTACCGGACATTATCTTGATTGAGATTTTTTGTGATGGCATTAATCAGCCTCTGCGATCTCAGCTTAGACGCGAGGGTCCGCGTTCGTCACTGAGTTGTTTTTTGGACTTTGCTTTGTTGACTGTTGGCTCACTATTCACTGTGGGTGTCGCGGATGAGGATCGCGACACCGCATCTATGACTGAAATGGTGGCGGCACCAGAGCGCACTCACAAAATGGCCGTCACAACAACCGGTCATGTCATTACTGCCATTCATGAATCAAGTCAAGTCACAGTTGATCGTCATGAATCAGGTCAAGTCACAGCTGCTGTTTCTGAGTCAAGTCAAGTCACCGCTGATCTTCATGAATCAAGTAAAGTCACAGTTGATTGTCATGAATCAGGTCAAGTCACAGCTGCTGTTTCTGAGTCAAGTCAAGTCACCGCTGATCTTCATGAATCAAAGTCTCTTCACGTCACCGCTGATCATCCAGAGTCTCCTCACATCACTGCTGATCATCCAGAGTCTCATCACGTCTCCGCTGACCTTCCAGAGTCTCATCACGTCTCCGCTGACCTTCCAGAGTCTCTTCACATCTCCGCTGACCATCCGGAGTCTCATCACGTCTCAGCGGATCTTCCAGAGTCTCTTCACGTCACCGCTGACCATCCAGAACCACGTCACGTCACAGCTGATCAGCCAGAGTCTTGTCACGTCCTGTCTGCCACACCCAGATATCCAAGGTCAGTCCTTCAGTATCCTAGACTGGCATCCAGCGTGGAGGATCCACCGCTGGTGTCAGTACGAGCAGCTGGTATCCCTAAACCAGCACCTATCCCTTCGAGTCCCTATGTTCCTGAACTGATTTCCCTGTCTGAGGCGCTTCCCATGATGGGGATCGCTTTTTGGTGTGTTTGGGCTGCTTACACCACCACCGAATCTCCAAAGGCGGCGGCGCCCACTATGGTATCTTCAGAGGTGGCGGCTGATGCTGCAGAACCTTCTGAGGTAGTGGCGCTCGCTGTTATGTTCCCAGAGGCGATGGCGCCTGCTGCAGTTTCTCCAGAGGTGGTGGCACAAGCCGCAGAACCTCCCGAAGCGGCGGTGCTCGCTTCAGTTCCTTGCGTGGTGGTGGCGCCAAGCAATGCACTTACAGCCTGTCATGTAGCGGTCGGAGGAACCGTTGCTGAGCTCCCCCTGTTTCCTGATGGTACTGCTGTAGAACCTCCAGAGGTGGCAGCATCTGCTGCAGAACCTCCAGAGGTGTCAGTGGTATCAGTCTGTGAATCCTCGTCCTGTCCTGTCACGGCTATGGAGGCCGTCTGCGAATCCTTGCCCTGTCCTGTCACGGCTATGGAGGCCATCCGTGAATCCTTGTCCTGGCCCGTCACGGCTATGGAAGTCTTCTACGAATCCTTGCCCTGTCCCGTCACGGCTATGGAGGCCATTAGTGAACTATTGTCTCATCCTGAATCGGCCACAGAGGCCGCTTATGAACATTTCTCCTGTCCCGATCCAGCCGAGGAGGCTACCTATGAACTCTCAGTCTTGTCAATCACAGCCAAAGACTTTGTCCGTGAACTTTATGACTGTCCTGTTACTAATGAACTTGCTATGTGCCCTAGTAACCTTGTCACAGCCAAAAAGGTAACCTTTGAACACTTAACCCTGACGGCTACGACCTCTGAAACCATGAATGAAAACTCTATGTGCTCCATTACTTCTGTCTTTGCCAAAGAGACCACTGGTGAATTGTCTGTCTATCCAGTACCTGCCAATGCTTCTGGTTTTGAACTATCTGTCGGTCATGATTTAGTCATTGAGTCTGTTGTTGAACCATCCATCTGTCCAGTTTCCCTTAATGAGCCTGATTATGAACTGCCTATCTGTTCAGTCTCAGTCAGTCAGCCTGTCTTTAAACTGTCTTCCTGTTCAGTTCCAGTCAATGAGTCTGATTTTAAACTGTCTGTCTTGCCAGTTTCTATCACTGAACTGTCTACCAATTTAGTACCAGTCAATGCATCCAATCATGAACTGTCTATTGGTTTAAATTCTGCAGTCAAATCTGATGCTGACTTATCCGTTGGTCCAGTCTCTTCTAAGGAGCCTGAATGTGAAGTGTCAATCTGTTTAGTTTCAGTCTATGAACCTGATCATGAACTATCTACCTGTCAAATCTCAGTCAGTGAGCCTGGTTGTGAACTGTCTGCTTGTTCAGTGGGCTCCAGGGAAACTGTTGATGAACTTCTTGTATTCCCTGCCTCGGTCTTTGAGACCGTAAATGCTATGTCTGTCTCTTGTGTCTCAGTTTTCCCTAGGCTCCAATCTCTGCTGTGGGTTCCTGTCCTGTTCCGCCGTGGTGCTCCTCTGATCCGTCGTGGTGTTCTCCTGTTCCGCCGTGGTGCTCTCCTGCCTTGTCTGCTCTGCACTGGTGGGCTACTGCTCGGTCTGCTCCGCCGTGGAGGTCCCCTGCCCTGTCTGCTCCACACTGGTGGGCTCCTGCTCTGTCTGCTCCGCAATGGAGGTCGGCTGTCTGGATCTGGTGGTCTTCTGCTCCGCCGTGGTGGCCTTCTGTCCTGCTCTGGTGGTCTACTGCTCCGCCGTGGGGATCCTCGGACCCGTCTGCTCTGCTATGGTGGTTCTCTACTCCACCCGTTCTGCCGGCTCCATCATGGTCCCCTGTTTTGCCGGTCCTGCCTCAGTCCCAAGGCCGTACACCTTTACATGGACCTGGCCCGCTGTCCCTCCCCCTGTTCCGCCTCCGCTCCAACACCCTCCTGGATTGTGTAATGTTTGGAGCATCTTGAAGCCGCTCCTTGGGAGGGGGGGGGCTCTGTCATGAAACAGGTCCATGGACTTTCATTCGCTCGCCACCAGAGGTCACTCCTCCATCATATTGACTCTCACATTGCACAGACTGTTTCACATTACTCCGGACTGCATTTCCCATCATCCACTGCACTGA
>JAFVLL020004339.1:0-18092 GCA_021397915.2 Tor tambroides | reverse complement strand
TAAATGATAATATAGATATATATATATATTAATATATATATATATATATATATATATATATATATATAGTTTTTTTAAAAAAATATTATTATTATTATTATCACTATCTCTACAGTTGGAGATGGGGATTGTGGGAATGCATTGTGAATTTACCTTCTTTTGATTAGTTCTCCTGAGAATATCTGTACCAGAAATTTAGGCCCTGTTCCAATATTTGCTACAATGGCATTTTCAAACAAAATATTTTGTTTATATCAGAATGACTGAAGCTTTGCACCTTTGCTAACCAGACAGGATGAGACAAGTTTCCAGCAACAAGCAATTTGCCTGTACACACTGACCGAGAAATTGCTGTGTGACGTGACACAATGAAAGCCAAATATATTTGAGGTTTTATCAGTTAAATCATAGGTACTGCTGGCCAATGAGATTTCAGTGTGGGCGGAGACAAAACAGTTGACAAAATGTCTATCTGTAGTTGGTCAAGGACATGTTTTATTCTCTTCAGGTACAATGTAAGCCGAGACCCAGATCCAGACCAGAAATAAAAGCCACAAGGTAATGACAGAAATGAAAGCCAAATGAATGGAGTTAATCCAGTAAGGGAATTTTACATTGACATTTATCTCTAAACAGGCATGAAGGAAAGTTTGTTCTCTCTCTGTTTTAATGAACATTCAAACTTCTCTCAAATAGCTGGTTATAAATACATACTGACAGGGCACCACTTAGCACCACGTGGGCATTAGCAATAAATGGATAAGGTAATTGGATTTGTCCTTCACTCTGCTAATTCTTTCACAGATTATACAAGACAACCAGTTTGTTTATTAAAACAGAAAGACAGTGCAAGTGATTTGGCTGCTTATAGTGAGCTAAACACACGTCCCCCTGAGCTCTCAGTAGATCCAGGCGAGCTTTTGAGCGGATTTGTCTGAAGCCTCACACTCCTAATTGGTTTTGAAAGTTTTGAGGGCTAATGTCTGTTCTTGAACTTCCTGTCACTGTGGTTTCTGACAGAGCAGCAGCAATCAGCTGCTTTCCAGAGGATGGCTAACATCAAAGTCCTACCCTCCTTACTCCCATCATGCTTTAAAATCGACCCAATTTATTTTCTTAAAGGGACAGTTCACCCAAAAATGGAATATAATGGAAAGCAATACCAACATTCTTTGTGTTTCGCAGAAGAAAAAAAAATTCTGTTTAGCGTGACATGAGGGTGAATAAATAATAACATATTCCTGGTCTTACAGTCTTACAGTCCTTTTTGATTGTTGCTTGTCAGATTATACAATGTCAATGACAATTTGACAGCATTTGTCTGTGTTTTGCATCAGCAGTCATGACGTTTTGATATTCTCATTCTTAACATTAGATAGGTCGCTGTATACCTAAAACCGCTAGCGGGTAAATTTTACCTATGCACATTATAACTGTTTTTATATGGCTAAAGAACATATTGCTTCACTGTATTATGCCACTGTCTTCACAAAGAGGTGTCTAGAGTCATGAAATGATTATGTCTAGTCATCAACTATATTTTGTTTTATGTTCAAAGCTTTTTTTATGCAGGCCACTAATCACTTTTCATAATGGTCAATATAAGCTAAACAAGCATCCACTGACAACGAGTATTAGAAGGAAGTAAATACATATTTGGGTGGTGTAATATTATCCTAAAATGTCATCGATTAGTATATTAAGATATGATAACATAATCATATTAGATAAAATATTAACCTATGTTATTTAAATGACTAAAATAGCCAATAGAAGAAGAATGTGATGTATTGTGACCCATACTTGAAATTTGTCCTCTGCATTTAACCCATCCAAGTGCATGCACACAGTAGTGAACATACACCCAGAGCAGTAGGCAGCTATTGTTCCAGCGCCCGGGAGCAATTGGGGTTCAGTGCCTTGCTCAAGGGCACCTCAGTCATGGTATCGAAGGTGGCGAGAGTGCTGTTCATTCACAATCCCCACCTTCAATTCCTGCTGGTGCGGGAATCGAACCGGCGACCTTCTGGTTATAAGCCCGACTCTCTAACCATTAGGCCACGACTTTCCTCTAGTCGCAAGCGGCAAGAAAATGACGGCGTGAAAATACAGGCAATAATGAGCATTTATAATTCACCACACTGCATGATGCCATGGAAAATTCAAGTGCACAGCTTCACCTAATTAATTATTAATTTGTTTAGTTATATCCTTTATAACTTGAATAAGAGAACAACGCCAATAAACTTCGGGTAATATCAAAAAATGATTTTATTCATTACATCATAGATCTGATTTTTTTTTTCTTCAGGAAATGGGCAGAAATAGCACCACAGTAGCGAACAATAAACGATAGAAATGGCAAAACAAAACTTAAATAATTAATCCAAATTTTGAATAATTATGAGTAAAATTAGGCTAAAACATAAATATGATATCTTGATCGCTGTCAGATGAGCCGTCAGACGCTGAGCCGACCCAGGACGCTTTACTTCTCCCCACCATCAGACTCTCCATCACTCAAGATATTTAGTACTTCTTATACCTCTTCAGCATCCATAAATTGCCTTCTTTTACTCATTTTGTCTTTATTTATGAAACAGATAACCGCTAATTCAATGAGTGAAAGGCGTTGCCTAGCAATGTACAATGTTAAAACACAAGCGGCAAGAAAATGACGGCGCGAAAATACAGGCAATGTAGTGGGAAAATTTGACCCGCGGGGCGCTTATAGGACTAAATGCCCCGTTTTTTGATCTGGTTTTATCTAAAGAATTTTTAACAACAGGGGATTGTAAATCACACAATTTTAGTAAAAGTCAATGACTGGGAGACTTGAATGTTTCTTTGAAAATCTGTTATACATTTGAAAAACAGCCACGGGTAAAATTTACCCCGTGGCGGTACTAGTGTTAAAGGTGGGGTAAGTGATTTCTGGTAGCCAATGTTGATATTTGAAATCACCAAAACAAACACGCCCCTACCCCAAAAGGGTCTCGGCCCTATTTTGATAGCTCCGCCCCATACATACATACGCATCCCAGGCAACGATTGTTACTCACCTATCGAGAAGAAACAAAGCAACCTCGGCGTCCAGTCGCAGGCCTTCCCGCTCCTTGAGTTCTCTCCAGCGCTGGAAAGCTGATCTGATATTTACACGAGTCCTACATCTTGCCTGATCGTAACACCGTGTCTACACCGGACGCGAGCGGTGCGGCGCGACAAAATACTATATAACTCATTATAATCAGTGATGCTGTCTACACTGGATGCTGCGACACAACAAATCCCAGACAGAAAACTGCTGCCGTGTTCTATTTATGACATATTGACACAAATTTCAAATTATTTTCAATGGTCGCTTTGTCGTGTCCAGTGTAGACAGACTTTAGCTGTTGCGGCGCGGCATCCGGTGTACACACGGTGTAAGCCATCTTTTGTTCCGCAGACATTTTCACTTTTGTTTTTTATCCGCCATCTCTATCTTTCTGTCATCGCTCGGCTCGGGTAATGTCCGTCATGTGCACTGAGCGCTCTCTTCTCCACATCAGAGTAGACACACCTCTTACTGCTGACTGGCTACAAGTTTGTTTTGGTACTGGGCCCGACTCCGTTTTCTAAAGCGTTTTTGAAAAAATACATACCCCACCTTTAAGTTAAATGTTACTAAACTAACCCTAGCAAGCCCTTCTGTTGTGTCTTCTATGAAAAAAGCAATGTGTGCACTGTTCATTCTTCAGACCGAACTTGAGGGCATTTTGATATCACTATCATAATGTGATGTCAATACTAATTATTGAGCACTATATCAACCTTGTATGGACATTTAAAACTGTACTTCTTTCCCTCTTTTTCTCAGGACTCAGTCTTAATTTTCCCATACTGTCAAAACATCGTTGGAGAAAAATGGCATTCAAGACAATTAATTTGCCACTAATGAGCAAGCAAGTGATCAAAGACTGAAGATTTTGGCCTACAATGAAAGAAATTTGGTCTAGGTAATATTTCATGGAGCAATGCTCCACTTCTTTTTTTTTTTTTTTTTTTTTTTCCCGGCCTGTCAGTAACACAGATAACACATGACAGTACGTATGTGTAGCTATGCTATCATCATTCAAAGCCTGTCTTTTTTTTTTTTAGATATTTATTTATTTTTTTTTACATTAATTCATTAATTAATGTAATTTTATACCTTTATTTGGAACCACAAGTATTAGATAATTGTGGGATATAAAATGGGGGAATATGAGAGAAAGAAAAAACAAACAAACAAACAAACAAAAAAATAATGATAATAAATAAAATAATAATAATAATATTAATAATAATAAAAAAATAAATAAATAAATAAATAAAAAAAATTAAAAAAAAAAAGGAATTAGAAAACAAACAAAAAATTGTGGAGAAAGTCAACAGAGAAGGGGGAGAGAGAGAGAGGAAAAAACAAAAAAAAAAACAGACAATTTGCTTCGATACTCCATGACAAAAAGAGAAAACAACAGAAGACACAACATCAGAGAACCGCAGCATTTAACCAACATCTGTATGAATCACAATAAATTTAAATGTTAAATGTTATTGAGCAGCACGTACAACTACACATTACAAAATAAGTTTTAGCTAAAACAGCAGATCAAGACAATGTGTCTGTGAGCACCTGTTTTTACACCAATGTGAATGCTTGAGTGTACACCTGTGTGTGTGAGCTGCTGCTGTGTCTATAAGGTTCCCTTCATGTAAATGTATAACAGTGTGTGTGGGGACAACAGCCCCATCCCGCAAGGCATGAAGCAGGCACGGTGACCAAGCCCCAAACATCCGGGAGGCCCAGGGCACGGGACCCCAGAGAACCACCGCAGGGACAACCGCGGCCCCCACCCAGAAAAGGGCAGAGGAGAGCCCAAGGTGGGTCCTCCGACAGCCACAGTGTAGACGCCCCAGGGTGCCGTGGCGGCAAGCCCGCAGGCGCCGCCGGCAGCCGACCCCACCAGGGCAGACCGGCCCCTGGGCCCGGAGATCCAAGGGCCCTCCACCCCCCAACCGGGGCCCAGCAAAGCCAGCAGGGCCAGGGCCCGCCAAGCGACCGCGAGAGTGGGCCAGCGCGCACACTCCGAGCATCCTGCCCCGGCGCGAGAAACCACCAACGCACCGGCGGCATCCTCCACCGGCAGGGCATGGTGAATGGGGTGGGGTCGACTGAGATGATGAGTGAGGTGAGCCTAAGGCCCGACCTGACACATAGACGTAGATGAACAAGCACACATATACACAAGCATACGTCCCCACCCTCATGCACGCAAACGAATATTCACACCCTCGCCCCACATGGTGACACACAAAATGGACACGGGTACCCACACTCACACTCCCCCATACGCACACTATACTCCTAGATCCAGGCACCACCACCCCCAGAGGGGACCAGCGCCCGATCCCGGAGCTGAACCCTTCGCCTCCGGCGTGGGGGACAGGAAGACCACCTCGCGGTCCCCGCAGCAGCAGAGAAGACCACCAGCCCAGACCCCACCGGGCGGCCAGCTCATCCCCTCACAGCCCCTAGCCCTGACAGAGAACAGAGAACAGGGGTGTGAGAAAAAAAAAAAAAGGACCCCATGCTTCACCTCACCCGCTCAAATGTAGTGTTGGTGTGTGTTGTTCTAAGGTGCTTTAAAACAGGGGTGCTTTAAAACAGGAGGGGCACCCTCCACAAACTTGTGTCAGTCGTCCTCCCTAGAGCCCTCAATGTTCATGTGCAACTTAAAATTGAGAAGTGGGCACTGGCACCAGAGGGAAGGCTGGAATGAACAGACCGCCTCCGGATGCCATTCAGTGTGCCCACCCCAAGGCCCTATATATGTATGTGTCATGTGACAGGGGTAATGAGAATGTCTAAGCTGTAATGTGTGATTGAGATGCAGGCGCTACGAGGAGACAGAGTACCACCTCCCCGCATCCCAGCGACGCACCCGCACCTCAAAACCCTACCTGTGTGTTGGTGATGGAGCGGGAGAAGTGAAGCCTTAGGATGGGGAGGAAAGCATCAGAGGGGGCAAAATACCCCCTTGGAGCCAGCTCCCCCTGACCCCCATAAGCACCCCCGCTACCCCAAATCTGCCCAGCGCGGGGCCTGCAGGGCCCATCCAGACCAGGGCCCATGGCAGCCCGGGTCAGCCCCGGCCCAGACCCCACACAGCAGAGGAAAACTACCCCACCCCATCATTCAGTCAACTCCCAGACTACATAAGACAGTAAGACACCCAGGTTAAGCCCGTTTTCCCCACCTCATTGATCCCCCCGCGGAGGCACCGATGCACGAAGACCCCCACACCAGGGCCGGGCCCAAGCGCAAGCACCAACCCATGCTCCCCGGCGGCACGCCAACCGGGACCCAAGCCCCCAGGCCCACAGAATTCCCAACCGGGAGGCAGAGCGCCCTAGAACCCAAGCCCCCCCGGACTAACCCTTGAACAGTGCGGCCGCCAGGCTGGCAACTCCACGTCCGCCGGCACAGGGATCCCCAGCAGCGCCGCATGCAGCCGCCAGAAAACAGCACCCAAGAGTCACCAATACCCCATCCAGGCCAAGGTCGCAGCCCCAGCGCCGAACCCCCCAAGAAACCCACCCCCAGGGAACCCCCAGATGCCCCAAGCCCCAATGGCCACCCCACCCCAACAACAAAAAACACACCCCGACAGAAACGGGACCCCCACACACACAAGGTGATGGAGCTGATCAAAGAAGCCCAGAGAGATTGATCTAATGTGGTATCAGAAGCTGTCAAGACTAATATAATCCAACAAATGATCTCTATATTGATTGATATTAAGATTATTTTTATTTTTCCAGTTCATGAGGACAGTCTTCTTAGCAATGCATAGGCAGAAAGCCCTGTGAATTGTGTTATCTTCTGTAGTGACACCATCTAGGTCGCCCAACAAGCAGACTGAAGGAGAGGCTGGAATAGAACATTTAAGACACTTTGATAAGTCTTCACAAATCCTGTACCAGTACCTCTCAACAGGTGGACAGAACCAGTAGAGCGTGATGTAATTGTCAGTGTATTGCCTTACAGTGTGAGCAGTTATTAGAAGCTGTAAAACCCATCCTGAACATCCGATGACCTTGTGTAGTGCAATCTCCTGTGCAGGATTTTGTATTGTATTAATTGTAACCAGGATTTCTAATCAGTTCAAAGGTTTTTAAACATATCTGTGACCAGAAATTATGGTCCCAGCTTACTGATAGATCTGCCTCCCATTTTGCAATAGGAAGTGATACTGATTCATCTATTTTGGAAAGTGTCCTGTATATTTTAGACATTAATTTGGGGGTTTTGAGATTAAGAAAATCTGCCACACTTGGTGGTATTTGTAATTTGATATGATTAGACTTAAATTTCCTTTTTACAATAGATTTAATTTGTTGATATTCTAAAAATCTGTGTTTATTAATCCCATATTGTTTAACTAATTTGTCAAAGGGAATAAAGTCTGTCCCTTCGAATATATGTTCCAGGTATTTAATACCTTTACAACTCCAATCTGTGAAGTTCATCATATTGTTGTTTAGCAATATGTCAGGATTGTTCCAGATGGGGGTACGTTTGCATGGGATTAGTGAAGACTCAGTCATTTTTAGAAACTCCCACCATGCTGTCAGAGAAGAGCTGATACTGATGCTTTTGAAGCATACGTGACGTTTGCTAATCGAGCTAATGAATGGCAGATCCGAAATCTCTATATTATTGCATAATGCCTGTTCTACATCTAGCCAAGGCTCATCTAAGAGGGTGTTTTAACTAATTTGAAATGTGTTGAAGCCTGTTGGATAAGAAATATTGGTGAATGTTAGGTAGATCTAGTCCTCCTTTATCATTGGTCTTTTGCAGCGTTTTTAAGCTAATACGCGGGGCTTATCACTTCCTTCAAAGGAAATTTAGAGATGGAGGAGTCCAGATCTAAACCAGTCAGGTGGTGGTTTGCTCGGGACGTCAGTAAAATAAATAATTAATTCTTGGCAAACCATCATTTTATTGAGGCGACTCTTCCCATGAGTGACATGGGTAGAGACTCAACTAGTTAGATCATCTTCTACCGTCTTTAAAGTGATGTGGTTGAATGAATCAAATCTATTATTTAGAGAAAGACATTACCTAAATATTTAATATTTCCAGATTGCAGTGGAGTGGAAGAATTCTGGAAGGAGCAATTAATTGGAAGAACTGTTGATTTTAACCAGTTTATTGAATAATCTGAGACTCTTGAGAAAGAGTTTATTAATGTAATTACCTCAGAGAGAGTGGTTTGTGAATGCCAAGAAAAAGGCACATCATCTGCGTAAAGACTAACTTTATGTTCTACATTCTTGCATTTAATGCCTTTAATCACTGTAGCCTGTCTAATTGCTGCTGCTAGTGGTTCAATAAAAATTGCAAACAATGAGGGGGAGAGGGGGCATCCCTGTCTGGTGCCCCTCTAAGATAGAAGTTGTGAGGATGTTTGGGCATTTGTCCTGACACACATGCTGTTGGAGAGTTATATAATATTTTTAACCAGTTTATAAAAGAGTTTCCAACCAAATTTGTAAAGTTGCAAAGAAAATTCCAGTTAACCTATCAAAAGCTTTTTCTGCATCTGAGGATAGTATTGTAATTTGAAGGTTCTATTGCATGAATAGTCTATCAAGTTAAGTAACCTATGTGTATTTGTTGAGGAGTGCCTTTATAAAACCAGTTTGGTCGGAATGAATGAGAGGGGTTATTTTCTGCTCTTTTTGAGATAGCTTTGCAGATTATTTTAGTGTCCACACATTATGGATATTGGACGATAGCTGGTAGGCAATACAGGGTCTTTGCCTGGTTTCCATAAAGAGACTAACAAGCTGGTGCAGAATTCATATTTGGTGGAAGTCTACTACTTTTGGCCTCCTGCACACTTGTAAAATGTTGGTTAGAATTGCCCAGAATTCTTTATAGAATTCTGCTGGAAAGCCATCTGGACCTGGAGCCTTTTTATTGGGCATACTGTTCAAGGCTTCCTGAAGTTCATCTGATGTCAGTGGAGAATCCAATGCCATCGCTTGATTGTCTGATAATTTCGGAAGTGTTATATTGTCAAGAAATTGGTCAATTTCGTCTTTAGATGGGTTTATCTGTGGAGAATATAAAGATTTGTAAAAGTCCCTGAAAGTGTTGTTTATTCTTTCAGGGTCATATACTGTATCCCCAGTTAAATCTTTAATAGCACATATAGTTGTTTTTTCTTTATTTAGTTTTAACTGGTTCGCTAGGAATTGACCTGATTTGTTACCATATTCAAATTCTTGCCAGCGAAGTCTTTGTGCTAAGAATTGAGTTTTTTTATTAATAATTTCATTTAATTCTAGTTTTGCTTTACATATTTTTTTCAGCATTTCCTGTTCCTGGGTGGATACGTAGGCTTCTTCTAAAGTTTTTATGGTTTCTTCTAATTCCTGAATACATTTATTTTCTCTTTTCTTTTTATGCGATGAGAATGAGATTATTCTACCTCTCATCACAGCTTTGCCTGCTTCCCAGAGAACAGATGCTGATGTTCCAGGCAGGTCATTATAGTCTAAATATAAAGCCCACTCTTCTTTAAAATATTTAATAAAATCATCGTCTTTAAGCAATGATGTATTGAATCTCCAGTTATTACTTGGTGGAGTGGCCTTCTTATTTACTAGAGTTAAAGAAACAGCAGCATGATCGCTGACAGCTATAGGGTGTATCTCTGTGTCTGAAATGTCACTCAGCAGTGAGCTGCTGACTAGGAAATAATCCAGACGAGAGTAAGAGTGATGGACATGTGAGAAGAAAGTATATTCCCTACGGTTGGGGTGAAAAGAACGCCATGCATCGCAAAGTCCATAGTCGCTCATGTACTGTTTTACTATATTTGTGGATGCCCAATTGCGCTGAGTTCCAGCTGTACTTAGCCTGTCCATTTCTTTATTTAGTCCAAAGTTGAGGTCTCCCCCAAGAACAAGTGCACACCCTAGGTGTTCAGAGAGTGCGTAAAAACGTGAAAAAAAGAGGGGTCATCAACATTTGGACCATATATACTAACAATACATAACTTTTTGTCAAATATAGATAATTTAATGATTAGAAATCTACCTTCTGGATCTATAACTGTGTTGAGTACTGTGAAATTAACATTTTTATGTATTAAAATTGCTACCCCCCTATTACTAGAGTTATAGCAGGCTGAGATGAGAACACATTAGGAAACTCAGTTGTTTTAAGTTGATCTGTAGCTGTGGCAGGTCTATGAGTCTCTTGTAATAAAACAACGTCTGCCTGTAGTTTTTTAAGCTGGCTAAATATTTTTAACCTCTTTTCTCTGGAGCCAGCTCCATTCACATTCCATGTGACAAACCTTAGTGCGCCCATAGATGTGTGTGTGTGACTAATGCTGCTCGCTGCGTGTGATGCTCAAATGAATAAGATATGAGCGGGCGTGTACGCGCTTGTATGCGAGTATGTCCTTCATGTCTGTGTGCGCTGTAAGGTCGGAGTGTTTGCGTTGACGCTGAATGTATATGTACATGGTCGTGCCGTGCAGATATAGGGTGTTGTGTGTGTGTATGTGTAGTAAAGCAGGTGATCGGTGCAGTGAAAGGAGTTGGAAGTAAGACATACAAAGAAGCAAACAGAGAGGGATGCAAGTAAAAACCTGACAGAAACGAAAACATTACAACAACATTTAAACGCTGCGGAGACTGACGGTATCGTGTTTGTTATGATATCGTATTAAATTAGCGAATTGACATAAATAGTTAGAGGTAAATGGAAGAACAAGCGAGGAAAGAAGAAGAGAAAAAAAAAAGAAAAATATAACGGATTCTTATCTGGAGTGGTGTTAATATAACCACGGAGTGGTACTGAGGTTGCGGTAGAGCTGCCCGTCCACGTACAGCCGGTCCACGGCGATGACAGCTCGGGAGCCCTTTTGGATGAGACTGCGTCGGATTGGGAACAGAATTTTGCGTCGCTCCAGGATTTCTTTGGGGAACTGGTCGTTTACGCTGAAGTCTGTTCCTTTCAGCTCTCTGCCGCGACTCTTCACCTGCTCTTTCTGCTTGAAGTATCCGAATTTGGCCACAATAGGACGCGGCCTCGGGGCTCCAGGTTTCTTCGCTCCCATCCGATGGACTCTTTCGAAGCAGATGTTTTCCACGGCGTCTTCCGGAAGCTTCAGGTATGTCTTGATAAAGTTTTTAACCGTAGCTTCTGGGTCCTCTTCGGCAGATTCCGGGATGCCTGAAAACACCAGGTTATCTCTCATGCTACGGGCCTGGAGATCGATGACAGTCTCTTTTATTTTTTTATTTTCTTCACTTAGATGGGTCACATTCTCAGTTAGAGACTTGACCGAGTCCCGTAGTGATGAGTTTTCAGCAGCGAGTGTTTAAACCTGCTGCTGTCTAAATTCCAGTGATTCCCTCAGGATTTAAATTCATGCAGTGCAGGATCTCGACCAGGGACAACTCGGGCGAAGCTGGACAACCGCTGTCGCATTGAATCCAGGATGTCGGTAAAGCTTTTGATCTGTCGGCGATGTTGCTTGAAGTAGGCCCGCTCGGGCGACTTCTTTTGGAAGACGGCGTCTCGCTTTGGCTGGAGAACATGCATTTTGGTTTTTCTTCATGACTATAACGTCGAAGCACCAGTCGATGTATTCCTGAAGAGTTTCCAAATTTTCCTCGTTGTCCTCGCTGTTCATTCAGTTTTTCCGCCAAGTCTCCAGCGTCTGACGTCACCTACAGCATTTCCGGATTGGCAACGCTCCACTTCTAAAATGACTTTATCTGCAGACGTCACCAGTCCGTCCAAACACATATAACTTAATAACCTTATAAATTGTAACATTATAAATGTATAAATGTCACTATTGATCAATTTAACACATCCTCGCTGAATAAAAGTATCAGTTTCTTAAAAAAAGAAAAAAGTTGGTAAGTTAAAGCATTTCGGTTGTACTTCCTCTACTAAACTTAGTTGTTTCGTCTCTCAGGAACCGTTGTTAGGTAAACAACACTTTTCAGGGACCTCTTTGTTTAGGGCATTCAACAAAGATAGAAATGAATGTTTAATCTGCAGTGTTATGTTACCGTCTTGGCAGCGGTTGACCAGTTTCCATTGCGTTTCAGATGTCAGATTGCTCTCGTTGAGGCGAGTGAGATATTGAAGTAATTGCTCAGTTTTGTTCCTATGAATTAATACAGACCGGGGTGGATTCCTGACTGAATAGACAATGCTACAGCTCAATGTCTTCACTCTCAGGCTCATGTTCACATAAAATCAAAACCATAGCACAAACTGTAAATATGGCAAACGCACACACACGTACACGGATTCACAAATAACAGAGAAACAGGCAGACGCTATGTGACATGTTTTATTCATTTGCCAAATCGTCTATGGCTCAACACTGCAGAGGCCTCAAAGCAACAGAGATTTCAATAAATGAGAACAACAAAAACAAACACAGGGAAAAAATAATACACTGAAGTAGAAAAAAAAAAGGTTTCATAAGATAAAAGGTGGGCAAACCGGAGGCGAAGCAGGAGGGCTGAGCGGAAGAAGAAAGCAAAATAGTCGGCTCCTCGATTCGGCCGTCGACGCCATTATCACAGAACAGCGCCGTGGATGTCACACCCCACTGCGGCTGTGAACATGACACCTTCTCTCTCCTCTCCTAATCTCTTTCTCTCTCCCTCGCACACACGTACTCTATATTTAGTTTTGCCTTCATTCCCCATTCACTATCATATTGGCTTTCTCTTATTTTTCTCTGTCATTCTCTAGTGCTTGTCTCACGCCAGCTCGTTCCCACACTTCTCTTCTCCTTACCTTTCCTCATCCTGCACCGCAATGGAATATTAATACTGTTTTTTCATCTAGTTTCCTACAGCTTTGTGGACTTGACATTTCTTCCACATTTTTATGCATTATCACCGAGCTACGTTCTTCTCTAGGGTCCCGGCAGGCGGGGCGTCAAACTTACTTTTTCCTCCTGCATGACCTCAGTGGTCTAACTGGGATCCAGCAAGTTTTTATTTATTTATTTATTTATTTTATGATAAGCAGACATGACTTCTGCCAGGGAATGGTCTGTTCGGGGTTATTTACAGGCTCGTAAACACAAAAAAATGAAAGGAAATACAGTGGCTTGTAAAGAAACTAAAAGCTGCATGGAAGTGAAACTGCTTCCCAGCTGGAAAAAAAAAACAAAAAAACAAAACAAAACAAAAAAAAAACATTTGCATTTTACAACACTGCAGTTTGGTTCTTAGTTAGGTAACATTTCAGAAAATGTTCTAGCAACCTTATCCAATGAAAAATAATTCTAAAAATTCTAAACAAAATTAGCAATATTGTCAGTATGCATTTCTACTATGTAGACAAGTCCAAACCGTGCTGCAACATTTATGGGATAACTTTTTTTTTTTTTTTTTTTTTGGTGTTCTTACTTAATATACCTGAAATATTAAATCATTTGTACACTACTGTTCAAACATAAGTCTCTTATGCTCGCCAAGACTGCATTTATTTGATCAAAAAAGTTAATACAGAAATATTGTGAAATATTATATTATAGTAATATATAATATAATATAATATAATAAATTTCATTTGAATATTTTAAAACTTAACTTATTTACTTTCAGCAGTCATCACTCCAGTATTCAGTCTTAAGAAATATTTCTTATTATTAGCAGTGTTGTGCTGTTTTGTTTTGTTTGTTTTTTTTTTTGGAAACTTTTTTAGTTTTTTTAGGATTCTTTAATGAATAGAAAGTTTGATGAATTTAATGTATCCTTGCATTTCTTTCTCAATCCATCAATCAATCAATCAATCAATCAATCAATCTGCTGTTTAAAAATGTAATATTAAAAAATGTAAAAATACAGCAATGTTTATGTAATGGTATTTGTCTACTTTTATTATTTATATATTGTTTGTAAGTTCAAACATCATTTTTAATAACTTGGGATTGAATATATATATATATATATATATATATATATATATATTCAATCCCAAGTTACTTAGAAATATATATATATACATACATACATATATATATATATATATATATATATATATATATATATATATATATGTATGTATGTATATACAGTGCCATAAAATGGTTTTTGACCCCTTCCTGTTTTTTATATTTTTTTTCATATTTGTCACACTTAAAAGATTCAGATCATCAAACAAATTTTAATATTACACAAAGATAATGCAAGTAAATCCAAAATGCTTAATATAATGTAACATAATTTTTTGAGGTGTTAATAGAGGGTTATTAACAGATTCACATGTTAATATGTTATTTTCATTTTTGTGATTAAACTGAATATAGTTTCCTAAAGGAAACGGTGTTATGTAATAAAGACTAGCCTAATTATTTTGAGGCTGATGAAGTGATAATTGTTAAAGTAATGTTTTGCATGTAATATTTCAGACTTGTTGAGCTTTGTGTCTTCACTGAGCCCGTGCCGGGAATTATCGACACAGAAGCCTGCTTGTGTTAGGAGGGGATTTTCTCAACTTCTTCAGAAGAGAGGGAAACATGGTTTAAGGCAAGTAAAGTTCATTATTTCATGTTGTTGTTATTATTATTATCTTTTTTTTTTTTTTTTTTGACTGAGTAAAATAATTTTTGTTTTATGTAGATGTTGAAAGCCAGAGACATAGGAGAGCTTTATTCTTTTGAGACTGATGTGAGTTATTTTTAGAAAATAAATGTTTCCGTTGTCTCCTGCCTGTTTATTTCACATTTTTATACAACAGTATGATGACTTGTTCACATTTTATTTAAACCATTGATGTCTGTGTTTTCCTTTGCAGAATGCAAACCAACTTTGGAGTTGGAGAGTCATCATTCTTGGTCTTCCATTCTTAAAGGAATAGTTCACACAAAAATCATTTACTCACCCTCAAGTCATTCCGAATCTTTTGGATAGACTTTTGTCTATCTTCGATACACAAATGAAGATATTTTTGATTTTCTCTCGTCATTTTATGTTAATCCATTGAAAGTCTAGATAATCAATATTTTCAAGCTTCAAAAATACAGAGCTATTGTAGAAGTAATCCATGCCAATATTTATATATTAATAAATTTTAAATTATATCTGTTCATACCATATATGGCAAACATGTTTGTTCAGAAGAAAATGTTGATCTCCCAGACTCGCAATGGAAGACAAAAAATAAAAATAAATTAAGAGAATATTAAATAATATATTTATGTATGTTCCAAAAATTAGCAGAATGTGTATGGGTTTAGAACAACATGGGGGAGAGGAAATTATGACCATTTTAATTTTTTGGTGAACTAACTCCTTTAAAGAGCAGCCCTCCACATTCATGAAAATTTGTGAGGTATGTGAATGTCATGTCTGTTTTAATACTTCAGTAAAGAAGTAGCTTTCTGAAAGCAATATATGTATTTAAGCAATTTTAAATGCCCTCACACTGGTGCTGCCATTGTAGCGTTCTAGAGCGCTGTGGTAGACAGAGACATTAAACAACCACACAAAGTAGTTGATATTATAAAACAGACTATTTACCTATCCTTACTGATGTGGATGCACATCTATATGAAAATGGTTAAATTTTAACTAAATGTTTTCTTTTTCAAATGTTTTTTTTTCTCTCTCTCTTTTTAGGCCAATGATGAAGAACAGTTGGTGACTGGGGTGAATGCTGGTCAAAGAGGAGAATGACCTTTCCCTCAAACTGATGCAACAGTGGTTTTAAAGGAGGAGGCTGCCTTGGATAATGTAAAAAATGTCACATGCCTTTGCTGTGCTGATGGGGCTTCATCATGACTACATCAATTATCCTAAAGAGATCATGAAAATTGGCAGTGATGCATGTTCTGTATGTGTTAATGGACTATGAAACAAACAGTAAGTGCATAATCTGTAAAAGAAAAAGAAAAAAGTTAAATGCTTGTTCTGTGTTGTTTAGTAGAAATGGAGTTCACATTCATACACATGCTCACATTCCTTTACACATATGCTTGTGTTAAATGTTATAATATCAGTGTTAATGTTGTGGTTTGTGTACTGTCATTTCAGAATAGTTTGTAAAAAAAAAAAAAAAAAAAACTAGTACAATTAGTGTATATAGTGCTTTTGTATAATAGTTTTATACAATATACAAAATTAACCAAAAAAGTTCTTAAAAGTTTTCCTCTTCTTAAAAGGTCTTAAAAGTTATATTCAACAAATGTTCAATGCTTCATTTATAAACTCTGTAGTTGTTAATGCCGTACTTTTCTGCATTTCTTCTCACATGCATGTTACTTCTGACTGTTTTCTCTTGTTGTAGTTTTTAATAAATATTTACATTTTGATAGTCATTCTGTGTGTGTAAAAGTGATTTTAAAATGAACAAGATTTGTAGGTTCAAACTCAATTTAGGTTCATTTTAGTCTATCAGTGTAGTATTTTTAAACCATAAAAAAAGCAACCCAGAATGCTGGGTCAAACATTTAACCCAAACTGCTGAGTTAAAACAACCCATTGCTGGGTTCGTCCCTTTTTGACCCAGCGCTGGGTTGCCAAAATGACCCAAATTGGGTTGTTTTTAACCCAGCATTTTTTAGTGTATAATTCATTTATTTTCTTTCATTTATTTTATTTTATTTTTCCCAGTTCTCTGATTGGTGGAGATTTCTTTGCAGAATAATGGGTAATAGTTTTTCACTAGAAATTCTTCCATTGAATGTGATCATTTAAAAAATAGCTTGAAATAATGCAGGCAATGATTAACAGTGTTGTAGCTCACAGTAGATCCTTCTTCAAAAGTTTATAAGTTATCGTTAAAAATCAATTCCCCTGTGGAGAAAATTAATGGGATTTTTACTTCCGGAACCTGACTTTCACTCAGAGAATAAGATTCTTGATAAGACACCTATATCTAAGATACTGCAAAGATCCCCTGAAGAACGTGTGTATGGCTGGATTTTCATTCTTATTGCTGTGTAAAAATGAGCAAAAAACACCATAGATGAAACCTAGATAAAAAGCTGCTAATTGGTGTATAATAATTTTTTTTTTTTTAGCAATGCATGTGCAGTTTCCTTTTTCTTTTTCTTTCTTTCTTTCTTTCTTTCTTTCTTTCTTTCTTTCTTTTACCCCTCTCCTCCATGTGTTGACACTCGACTTGTATTCATTTGCTCTCAACAGTGTTTTGATAGACACAGTGGGTGTTTCCTGTAATGAATAATAATCACTTCAGAACAAGATCTCACCTCCACATGCACACAGCTGATGAGATATACTTTTTCACACTGGCAACATGTGGCAATGTATGCTTGTAATTATGTTTTGTGGCAAGACACCCAAAACAACACCTCAGTTGCTTACAAAAATAATTAATTACTAATATTTATAAAAATGATTTATACTTTTTAAGTGTAAATGGAGATCATTTATTTAAAACCTGTAAACAGGTGATTGCTTGCTTAGCCTATCATTCACATTTAAGATTTCTGGCACATTCACACATATGTGTTTCTGAAAATAGCTTTTTGTAAGGCTTAATTCTCATTCATTTCAATGGACAGCTGGCAATTTATGGCGACATGATTGACAGTGACCGCTGATGGCACGATGTAGGCATGTCCACTGGCACAACAAAGTTGAGAAATGTTTAACTTTATGCAAATGAAGAGCGAATTTCATGAGCTACAACCAATAGGAACGAAGCCTGTGTCAGTGGCATCACCTATCTCAAGTGAAGGAAATACAGAACAGATAATTTATGGAGTGATTTCACTGTTCTATATGATTTGTCTTTAAACACATTCATAGATAAAATAAAATGATGTGTGGAAAAGAAACTATCGGCACTGAGTCTGATTCATACATTTATAGTTCTTGATGATTATATGATGTAATGAACAGTTGAGCACTGATGCAGTTCATATAAAACAGTTTCCTCTGCATAATGTTCATTATTAGGGACAAGAAAACTGATTATTTGTTGAATGTGAATGATGTTTTTTTTTTTTTTTTTTTTGAGCAAGTGTGAGCAAGTT